>JAKCPI010013268.1:0-25564 GCA_023213315.1 Euborellia annulipes | reverse complement strand
TATTTTGAAAATCGTTAAAACGAATTTTGAGAAAATCGAAAAAAAAAAAAAAAAAAAAAAAAACTGAAAAAGTACATCAGTAAAGTATTAGTTCTTTTTGGCCGATTTTGTTCAAAAGGTTCGTGTTACGTGCTAGGGGTTGCCTAATTTAGATATAAAATTCCACCCTCTTAGCTCTTTTCGATCTTGGGATATTTTGTTCACAGACAGAAAGACCCATTTTTTGGACCTCAAAATATATATTTCCATCAACATCTCGTTATCGAATTTTTTGACATGAATCCAGTACTTTCTTTCTCTATATATATATAAATTAATTAACATAAGAATCTGCAAACAAGATAGAATTATATAATAGAATACAGTAACGAACAGAGTACAGTGAGGGACAATATTAAGCCCCACCCATGCATTTTCTACGTGTGATTATTTTATTGTTTAAAAGAAAAATATTATATATTTTTTAATGAAAACTATCATAGTTCAATCCTAGAAAATTTCGAATAAAGATTTTCATTTTCTTTAATAAAAACAATGAAATAATCACAAGTAGAAAAGGCATGGGTGGGATTTAATATGCCCCTGACTGTACATTGAAAAGTAGAAACACTTAATGAATAAAAAGGTGGCATATATATTTTTTCACCACTACGGCATTAATCCTGCCTGCTCCTACGGTGCCCTGAAATTTAATTGATTTCTCTCTTTCAAAAAAAAATCCTTTATAGATAGCAATTAAATTGGAATTTCTCGACCCTTTCTATGTACTTAAGAGTGTCTTTGTGTAGGTGTCTGTTTGTGTGTGAGTGTGGGTGTCTGGTAATTCCCCTGAATTCAAGTGACATCAACAAGCTAGTCTGATGTTTAGGTCGTCTAATTTAAAGGCCGGATTAGATACATTGTAATTAACGTTGGACCACTCCATTAAAACAGATAATAAAATGTAACTTGTAATTAATGAAAAATAAGAGAAGAATTGCTCGAGAGAGAGAGAAAGAGACGTCATGATGAATAAAAGGAAAAAAATTCACAAAAATTTTTATTACCTTGCTTAGGCTGAAATTAAATAGTCACGGGGGTTGTTAAAAAATAAATAAAATTACTTACTTTTATTTTTTTCGCTACCTTTTTACGATCTCTCTCACTATAAATATTTTTGCATTTGCGATAAAATTTATTTATATTTTATTTGAAGATTAAGTTACTGAAGGTAGGGGATGACAAGCACTCGGGTTGGTATTTTTTTGACTTCCAACAAATAGGCTAAGAGAAGTATGTTTGTCATATTCCTGGTGAATAAATATTTCTTTTGATACTATGATGAAAGATGAGGGCCTCTTCCGCCCTGTGACTGCCCACACAGCACAAAATATTGCTGGAATGTTGCAACAATATTGATAATATTGCAGCAACATTAATGCAATATTTCTACAAAAAGGCGGACATAGGAATATTGTCGTAATGTTGCCAATATTTTGCAAGATTTGCAATATTGATGCAATATTCCTGCAATATTAATTGGCAATTTATGCAAGATTCGCAATATTTCTGCAACATTGCTGCAAAATTTTGTGCTGTGTGGGTGGTCGCACAGTACACAACTTTCTCTTATCGGCATTCGAATGTTGTGTTCAGAGCTTGCCACACCATATTTTTTTGTGTCGATATATGTATTTCGTACCTGAATAAGAATTCAATTTTTTTTTATTTTTTAACACACTTTTTTCCTATTCACACTCACACACACATACACACAGTCTTTTCGACAACTTAGGTCATATAAAACTTTGACGGAATTTTTATTTAAGCCATTTGGGATCCGAACCCATAACCCTTGGTATAGAAGATCAG
Organism: Euborellia annulipes; assembly: GCA_023213315.1. Lineage (NCBI taxonomy): Eukaryota > Metazoa > Arthropoda > Insecta > Dermaptera > Anisolabididae > Euborellia > Euborellia annulipes. The sequence goes on along the minus strand of JAKCPI010013268.1, from coordinate 23,713 downwards.
CTCGCTATCAACTACACCTAGTCCGAGGGCAGAATTCAAGATGTAAAATTTATAGACATGGGCAAAATGAGTATAGGCCTATATACTTTTTAAAGAGCATCTAAAAAATTTGTGGATTTAAATCAAATATCTATGGAGCAAATTTTGAGGAAAAAAAAAGAAAAACTGAAAAAGTGCATCAGTAAAGTACTAGTATTCTTTGGCCGATTTTGTTCAAAAGTTTAATTTGAGCGTCTGGGAAGGTACCTAAGTTTAATAGAAAATTTCAATCCGGTAGCTCAATTCCTTCATGCTAAAAATCGTGACACACACACAGACACACAAAATCATCATGTAACATCCCAGTGGAATATGTAACTTAAATATAAATTTTCAACCTCCTAGCTCCTTTCTTTCTTGAGATATTTTATACTCAGACACACAGACCGACAAACACACACAAACAAACACTCAATAACTTGAACTCAGGGGATCTCAAAACGTGTATATCTTTCAAAACCTCGACATCGAAATTCGGACATGAATCCAATACTTTCTCTCCATATATTAACATATATAGGTAAGAGAAAGTACCCTGGTAGGAATACACAATTGGGCCAAGCCTCGGGCCAGGCTTGGATCAATCGTGCCGAGCATTGGGCGAGGTTTGGGGCAAGCCTTGTCTAACCATTGGGCGAGGCTTGGTCCAAGCCTTGGAATGATAACAATGTACCCAGCCTTGGGAATCAAAAAAACCAAGGTTGGCCCAAGCCTCGAGAATCAAAAAAACCAAGGTTGGCCCAAGCCTTGGAAAACAAAACAATGGATGGTCGATCCAAGCCTCGAGAAAAAAAAAGTTGTTTCTCGAGAGATTTGAACTCGGGCTTTTTGGTTTTGTTTGTCATTTGTCAATGCCTTTACGCTCTCGTACACAGTTGTTATATTGATATGACTCTTTTTTAAGCTATTTGATTTGCCTTTTATTTTAGCTAAATAAACTTTATCAAACAATCATCAGATTTAAAATATATTTTACTGTTTTTTTCAATTAATAGTACTTGATTTAATTTAATTTTTTTTTTTTTTTTAATTATATGATGGGTCAATAAACCATTGGGCCAAGCCTCGGACCAGGCTTGGCCCAATGGTCACTACCCAAGGCTCGGTTTAATAATTTAATATCATTGGGCCAAGCCTCGGACCAGGCTTGGCCCAATGGTCACTACCCAAGGCTCGGTTTAATAATTTAATATCATTGGGCCAAGCCTTGGTCCAGGCTTGGTCCATTCGTCTTCCCAAGGCTCGGTTTAATAATATAATACCATTGGGCCAAGCCTCGGTCCAGGCTTGGTTCATTCGTCTTCCCAAGGCTCGGTTTAATTGTATAATACCATTGGGCCAAGCCTCGGACCAGGCTTGGTTCATTCGTCTTCCCAAGGCTCGGTTTAATAATATAATACCATTGGGCCAAGCCTCGGTCCAGGCTTGGTTCATTCGTCTTCCCAAGGCTCGGTTTAATTGTATAATACCATTGGGCCAAGCCTCGGGCCAGACTTGGCCCAATGGTCACTACTCAAGGCTTGGCAAATGACAACTGGTCCAAGGTTCGGCCAATTGTCAGCATTGGCAATTCCTACCAGGGTAAAATTAATAGGCAATGCTGAGATTATTGGAAAAATATTTCAATCTTCATTTATTATGTCGACCATTCTGAAGTAGACAAAAATGAATCAATTTTTTTTTTTTTTTTTTTTTAATTCCACAATTTCTCGTTTGCTAGTTTTATTCTTTTTGAAATACCTAATTTACAAAATAAACAGTAGTAATAGCACCAACAAAAAAACAAGAAGTGCAATTTCCAGAGAGAGTCAATTTCCGCTAAAAAACTAATCAGCTCTCCCTTCTCTCTCTCTCTTCTCTCTCATTCTCTTTATCATCTCAAAACATTTCTACAAATCTATTTTTTTGTACATTATTACAATACTTATATAGGGGTAATTAAATAATCATCAAAAATCCGCAAATGTCAACTTAAAAATGAAATTTCTAAACAAAATAAATGTACGCGGTTTTTTTACTTTTGGAGAGGAAAAGAGAATATAAGACACATGATTGATTGCTTAATGAGCAAAAAAAGGGATATAATAATAAGAAATAAGTTAGGTGGTTGCTCAAAAAAAAAAAAAAAAAAACCCTAGTCTATTTTATATTGATATGTATCAGCCTGTTTTCCTAAATTTGGTAACTAGCCCTTCTGGAATTTTATTAAAAAATCTGGTGTGACTGGCGCACAGCACACAACTTTCTATTACCCTTCGGTAAGAGAAAGTTGCGCACTGTGCTGGTCACACCAGATTTTTTGTGTCGAGATATATTTAGTTTCCGATAGCACCTTAGTTTCAAACTTGCATTTTAAATGTTGACTGCTTCAAATAAACTATGGTTATTTTTCAAAATTTTAATCTCATATTTGGACATTTTATACACAATATAGAATCGTAAATAAATACAAAATTTCATAAGAATTGGAAAAAAAATTTTAAATGCCTAAAAAGTTCTAAAGGGGACCCCCTTTTGAATCGAAATTAACATACAAATCCCTATAGGAAATTAACATTGTTCCTATGCGAAGATAAGGTGGAAAGGGAATTTAAAAAGAGTAGAGAGAGACGATAATGTTTGCAAGTGAGAGAGAGACATATATGTTTTCTTTGAAACAATTAAAGACACAAATAAAATTAAAAATAAATGGGAATTTAAATAATAATTGATTTTTAATCTAATAAAAAGAAAAAGATTTAAATTCCGTTACCATGGCAACCATTTCTATCTTTCCTATGAAGAACAAGAGTAAAGTGGTCTTCAGAAGATTTCAACGGCAAAATGAGAATATACATTTTAAAGAGCATCTAAAAAATAATTGATTTTTGAATTTTAAAAAAATCCTTGGACGGAATTTTGAGAAAATCGAAAAAAACTGAAAAAGTACATCAGTAAAGTACTAGTACTTTTTGGCCGATTTTGTTCAAAAGCTTATTTTGAGCGTGTGGGAAGGTACCTAAGTTAAATATAAAATTTCAATCCGGTAGCTCAATTCCTTCATGCTAAAAATCTGTCCACACATACAGACACACACGACACACAGACACACAGACACACACACACACACAGACCAATTTGCGGGACCCACTTTTTGGACTCAGGGGACCTCAAAACATGTATATCCATCAAAATCTCGACATCGAATTTTTGACATGATCGCAATACTTTCTCTCCTATATATTTCATATATAGGCTAAGAGAAAGTAAAATGAGAAGGTAATCTCAAATACTCAGTTAAATGATTATTAATATATAATTTTAATTTTAATTAAAAACAGAAATTCACTACAACGGTTAATTAAGAAATGAAATTAGAAACAAAAGTCTTTCTTTTAGAGATTTTTAAATTTTTGTTAAAAAAATTTATTTATTTATTTTTTATTTATTAGGTCTAATTATTTTAACATTTGGTAGTTATTCTACCTATGGCTTAGAGATAGAGCATTTGCTTCTTGTGCCAAAGATCAAGGGTTCGCATCCCGTCCCAGGCGAGAAATTTATTTCAATTAAATTGGTATCCAACCAATCAGTTGAAATAAATAGTTATGGGGGTCTAATTGGCCTCAGATGCCGAAAAAGACCTTAAACAAATAGAAAAAAAAAAAATTTCAATAATTTTTATAAATGATGCCTTTATTAAGTTACTAACTTCACAACAGTTTCTTTACACCACATATGGCCAATTATATATGAAAAAAAAAAACTTTTTTTTTTAACTCAAAGGTTCTTGTTTAATATATTGATGATTTGCTATCGGTCAGATAAGTTATTTATTTATTTTAAAAAAATTGGTTTGATTGTCCAAATTCAATCAGGCACTTGTGGAGCCCACTTTTATAAGCTTCTATACTGTAAATTTCGAACTTTGCTTTTTCTAAATCCACTACTGTATTTATAATCTTGTCAAGGTATTCCTTTTTCCTTCAAATACTTCCATTTTTTTTTTTTTACTTCTCTTTTATTTCGTTTTATATTATCTTTTGCAAAATGCCGTTTTGACTTTATATCTTTTCTTTACCCTGGGCAAAAGTAACGCAACATCAAGAGAGAGAGAGAGAGACAGAAAAAGAGAATTTCCATTTGCAAAGTTGGCGAATATTTTTATTTACTTTTCTTCTTTTTTTTTCGTATTCTCTTTCTATTCTTTAGAGTCCATTTCTAATTCGATCTTTTTCAATCTTTGACTTTACTTATAAAGCCTTTTGAATTTTGAAGAGATCAAGTTTTATCACCCATTTTTTTACCCCCCCACTAACATATATTATGCTACTATTAGTTTCATCAAAATCACTTTGTTTTTTCTAAACAATCAAAATCACTAATTTACTTTTTACTTTCTCTTACCTATGTATATATGTAATATATATATATTACTTTCTCTTACCTATGTATATATGTAATATATATATAGAGAGAAAGTATTGGATTCATGTCAAAAATTCGATGTCGAGATTTTGATGGATCTTCACGTTTTGAGGTCCCCTGAATCCAAAAAGTGGTTTTCGCGACATGGTCTGTCTGTGTGTGTGTGTGTGGTGTGTGTGTGTGTGTGTTCAATTTTAAGGATGAAGGAATTGAGCTACGAGGTTGAAATTTTATATTTAAGTTAAACATCTCCCGGGACCGGAAAAATAAGCTTTTAATCAAAATCGGCCAAAGATTACTAGTACTTTACTGATGTACTTTTTCAGTTTTTTTCGATTTTCTCAAAATTTGCTCCAACGATTTTTTTTTAAATTCAAAAATCAATTATTTTTTAGATGCTCTTTAAAATGTATATTCTCATTTTGCGATTGAAATCTTCTGAAGACCACTTTACTCTTGTATTTCATAGGAAAGATAGTAGAAATGGTTGCCATGGTAACAAAATATAAATATTTTCCCATACTTATAAATTTTACATCTGAATTCAAATGTTCCGTACTGTCGGAAACTAAATACATGTCGACACAAAAAATCTGGTGTGACAAGCACAGTACACAACTTTCGATTACCGAAGGTAAGAGAAAGTTGTGTGCTGTGCGCCAGTCACACCAGATTTTTTTTTTTAATTTCCATCGGACAAGCCAAATGTAAGTTATATAAAAACTTATGAAAAAAAATTGTAACTAAAAAATAAATTAATGAATATTGTAATTTTAACTTTCTTAAAAAGTACTACAAATCATAAATCAAATGTTAATTTTTCATTCTTATTATAAATGAGAAAAGTAAAAAGTTTGATAACAAGTAAAAAAAAAAAATTAATTAAAATTATAATTTTTAATCGAAATAATATTTAAGATAAATTCCTATCAATGTATAGGTCGATGGTAGGATAAAGTTGTATGATGTGTGATTGAATCTAACTAGTCGCTATTGTCATAAAGTCCCGCACTAATCCGACAGATTTCGGACTACGTGATGTACGATTATTCAATCAATCGGATGTGGAATATAAAATTTTTCTTTAGATAAGCATCCAATATTATACAATTATTCCTTATTATTAATAATGTATTCTCTGATGAACTCTTAGCTATTGTTTATAACTTCTTCTTTTATATACTAATACAATTTTTGCATATCTTGAAGTAAATTTTCTTCAAGTTGCGTTAGCAACCAAAATAATCGCCTCTCTACAAGTTGCAAATCAGTCTTCAAATGTAAACAGACCAAACTCCCTTTCCTCTTCCAGTTGACTATAAATGGTGAAGTTTTAATTTAAAAAATATTAGTTATTATGTGACTGAGGAAAGTTTTGTCATAACCACATCATCTCCATTTTGTTTTTGCTTATATGAAAGTTTAATGTCGTTCCAGGGATGGAACAAAATCTTATATCCTATTTATATAATGGGTGGAAGAGACGGTCTCGGATAAGCTGGGAAAGTAAAATTAGACTCGAGTTCGAACCCGGCTTGCCGCAAAATTTTAACCAATTCGAGCGCCTCTACTGGAGCAATAGGAATATAATCCTCTCTAGTTACAGGCACCTAGAGCCAGGGATAGGCATGAACTATTCCAAGATTTATTCTCTCCTGAGACCACACAGTGAGCGCCACAATTGAGTCCCCACCTGTGAGCTAGAGCACTGAGTATATGGTATATAGTGAAATAATTTTAATGATCGAAAATCATCTGTACCAGATTTTATTTTACCTTTTCAGCCATTAAAATTATTTCACTATATACCATATATTCAAGGCTCTAGCTCACAAGTGGGGACTTAATTGTGGCGTTCACTGTACAACCGAAAAAGTAAAATAAAATCTGGTACAAATGATTTTCGGTCATTAAAATTATTTCACTATATACCATATACTCAAGGCCTAGCTCACAGGTGGGGACTTAATTGGGGCGCTCACTGTACTTGGAGAATGATACGGAGAGCACAATCTTTATATATATAATTCTTCTGTACGTGTGTATGTGACTGAACTCCTCCTAAACGACTGAACCAATTATGATGAAATTTTCTGTGTATTTTTGTGAGAGTCCCGGACAGGTTTTGTTTCACAAATAACAATAAGTTAATGAGTAATTAACCGTTAAAATAAGAAAAAAATAAAAATTAGGAGAAATAGTTGCCATGGTAACAAAATATAAATATTTACCCATGTTTACGATTTTTTTTTATTTATTTACATTTTGAATTCTAAAATATCGGCGTAAATTTTTTGTCTCTGTACCGGGAGAGTCCCGGAAAGGATATGATTCACAAAAAAATCTCAAGTTCATGAATAATTAACCGTTAAAATAATCTCTATATATAAAAATGAAAAGGGAAAATGTATGTACCGGTATGTATATAAGTAGGCGAGCAAGGGGGTCCAGGGGGCGCAGCCCCTGGCTAGACGGAAAGCCCCGCCGAAGGCGGGGCTTTGCGTCTAGTATATCTATAAAATGGTCTCAGTCTAGAGAAGCCCCACATCATCAAACCAATCCATAATGGGTGAATATATAAATCGGGAGAAAAATAGTTTTACTGAAATATTAGTAGGTATGAAAGATAAATAAAATCTTCAATTCAGCTGGAGGGAAGTGGAAGCCTCATTCCTTCCTCTCCAGGTTCTCTTTTATTTAAGATATGTGTATGTACTGATGTTGTTTGTGTTGATTCACGTACGGTTTGCACAGGAAATATCCGGTTCAATGTCGCCTAAGTCCAAACAAGTCTCTCGCATAATAAATACAAAATAAAAAAAAAAACCTAATATGAAATTTGTTCACAATCTTTTTCATAATTATCTTAGAAAAAGTATAGGCAATTTAATAATTAAATTAAAAACTATCATTAAAATGACTTCATTATGACGATTAACCATACTTTTACAAATTTTTTTTTTTTATTTTGTAAGAAAATAATTTAATACTCGGACTTTAGATTTTTTTTTTACATTTGTACTTTTTTATTCAGATAATTTTTATTCTTGCACCCTTTGGTAAGGTAAACACCCCAGTAGTTGGCCAGAGACCAGTAGATAGCCATTTTGAAAAGAAGATAAAAAATAATCTCACCAAGTGGCCATCTACTGGGGTGTTTACCTTAGTTGTTTCCGGTGATAGTATTTTAAGGGGTCGTAATCTGCTCAAGGTTTTTTTTTTTATCTTTTTCTTTAGTATGAAGAGAAAAAAAAATTAATAGAATATCTTGGAAATCTGTCAAAATTTCAAGGACATTTGATTTGATTATCATAACTTCTTGTTTACTATGTATAAGAATGTAAAAACATAGACGAATCAATATTCCGTTCTGAGGGATAATAGTTTGCATTCAAATCTTGTAAAAAATATTTTTCATAATAGTGGATTGAATCATATTATACATAAATTGAATAAAATTATACGAGTATATAGTAAAGCAGAACGGTCAAGAGCCGAGACCAGTGCTGAAGGAGTAGAAAAAAAATTTGATCAGAAAACTGTTGACTTTTTTTTTTTTAAATTTATACATAAAACAAAATGTATGTTTATTGCAACCAAAAATCTGGTGGGACTTAACGTACAGAAACACAACTTTCTCTTACCTTCGTTAATCGAAAGTTATATACTGTGGTGTACACCAGATTTTTTTGTGTCGAGATATATTTAGTTTCCTATTGCATGTTCCAAACTTGACCACTTCCCTTTCTTAAGTAGAAAAGATTCAATTGATTCAAAATTTCCATATGCTCTGTGTATTTTTTAAATGTTGCCTGCTTGAAATAAACTATTTTTTTTTATATAACATTATATATTAAAGGTCTTTTCTGGCAATCTATGGCCATTTAGTTCCTATTTATTAAATTTTTTTTTTAATGTGTAAAAAGTTCCAAAGGGGGACGGGGACCCTCTTTTCAATCAAAATTTACATGGAAATTCCCTTTGGGATTTAACATTGACTCTATGGAAGGGAGAACCGGAAAATGAATTTGAAAAATCTGAAATACTTAATCAGTAAAGTGTACTTCAAACTTTCCACGAAAAATTTTACAGATATACCTGATATACTTTTTAAAGAGCATCTAAAAAAAAAGTTGAATTATGATTTATGAATTTTATTCTAAATCATTAGGGGAATTTTTAATTATAAACCAGTACCGGTACTTCAGTAAAGTATAGAACATTTTTGCCAAAAGCTTATTTTCACACTTCATGGAGGTGCTTAACTTAAATATAAAATTTCAACCTCGTAGCTCAATTCCTTCATACTTAAAATCGTTACAAAGACACATGGGATCCACTTTTTTGAACCCAAAACACGTTCATCAATATATATTTTTTTAGAAATACTTTTCGAAATACATATTTAAATTAATTAAATATCTCTCATCGACAGATATAATAAAATAATAATATATTATTTTTTCTTTCAGGTAATTGGCTTTTTAACTTCATAAAATAAAAAGGCGTAAAGGCGGAGTCAAAAAAAACTTCAGGACTTTCGGCAAATTGGCTTATTTATGTGAGTAGTTTTAAATACTTATATTAACAATATTATATTAAATAATTATATTAACAATCTATTGTAATATTTTTTTAACTAAATATTTAACATTTCAAAAGAAAATACATTAAAATTCAAATGATTATAAAATCCAAAAAAATTTTTACTTTTCTTGAGAAATGTATAATTATTACCAATAACGAGACAGGAGTTTACTTTTATTCTTTTTCATTCAAAGCAAATTAGCTATATAAATTTTTTTTCAGCTAAAAAAGTATTTTTTTCCAAAAGACTATTAATTAATTTTTTAATAAAATAATAATAAGCCTTCACTTTTTTTGGGTTTGGTGCCCGTTCTAATTAAGATTTGCTTCGATTCGGCTCGGTTACTGTTTTTTTGTTCCAATAGAAACAAATTATTTCCTAGAAGAATTATTTCAAAATTTAAAAGAACTCTTCGACAATATTTTTAAATTTAATAAAAAGTTAAACCTTACATAATTTTTAGTAGGCTACTAGAGATAAATTTTTAGTTTGTCGTAACTATATATACGTAGGCTATATACCGGTATATAGAGAGAAAGTATTCATGTCAAAAATTAGATGTTGAGATTTTGATGAAAATACACGTTTTGAGATCACCTGAGTCCAAAAAAGTGCGTGCCATCTGTGAACAAAATATCGAACAAAAAGAGCTAGGAGGTTGAAATTTATAATTCAATTTTGGTACAGTGAGCACCACAATTAAGTCCCCACCTTGGAGCTAGAGCATTAAGTATATGGTAGGCCTATATTATATGGTATATAGTGAAATAATTTTAAATTTGAAAAGTAAAATAAAATCATCTGTACCAGATTTTATTTTACCTCATAAAAATTATTTCACTATATACAATATACTAGACCATATACTTGAAGCTCTAACTCCCAAAAACTTGTAGGGTGGGAGTGGCATATTATTAGAGCCCCCACCGTCAAGTCTGTCTGCAGCTCTGCCTTGGGTAATTGAAAGTTGTGTGCTGTGCGACTGACACTCAGATTTTTTCAACATAATTTCCAGAAAATGTCCGTTCATGATAATATTATAACAAGCCCACCTGTTTCCCGTTGTTTCTGGTTTTTAGAGTTAAACTAAATATCAAATAGAATAGTAGAGAACAGTCCTGTTGACAAATTGCCAACCTCATACCCTCTGTTTGACTGACTCACCGGCCATGCAAGCATTGTTTCCATAACTTGATGGAGACGAGTTAATTACTTGGCAACAGACAGACACACCATCTTGTTTTAATGTATGTGTGTGTCACATACATACATGGAAACTCGATTCTGCACTTGCACCCGTACTTTTTCTACTCTTCAAATGGAAGATAGAGCGGGAGGGGAGGTAAATAATACAAGTACTCTATGTCCAAATGAATTTCAATCCATCTCTCCTCTTTCTCTTTCTCTCTCCAACCATCAGACAACATTAATCATCCAGGTTTAAACTGGCAATCGTTCGCATACGTACAACTGTTCAACAAAATCGATTATTTAGCAAATTATATTGGCATTAATAAGTCAGCTTAAATTTGATAAAAAAAAAAAGGAAAAAAATTAATTTCACATGGCTAATATTTTTATTTTTTTATTCGAGCACCCTTTAATACCATGGCAACCATTCCTCTATTTTCTCTATGAAGTTCAAGAGTATAGTGATCTTCGAACAATTTTGAGAGCAAAATAAAAAAATAATTGGTTTTTGAATTTTAATCAAAATCGTAAGATCCAATTTAGAGAAAAAACCTGAAAATACATTAGAAAAGTAATATACTCTTTGGCTGATTTTGTTCAAAAGAATCGTGTTTCGTGGCAGGAGGGTACTTAACTTAAATATAAAAGTTCAACTTCGTAGCTCATTTCCTCCAAATTTTATATTGATCACACACACAGACCTATCATTTTGCGGGACCCACTTTTTGGAGACCACAAAATGGGTATTTCCATCACAATCTCGACATTGAATTTTTGCCATGAATTCAATACTTTTTCTGTATAAACATTTATTAGGTAAGAGTAAGTCAAAATATGATTTCACTCCTTACCAATATCCTTTATTCTAAATGTGTCAACCCATTCAAAAAACATTCTCTTGTGAAACAAAAATTCGTTTCTGAGATTTTTTTTCAATCCATTAGATTTAAGATCCATAAATAGAGGAAAGACAAGTTTATCCGCTCAGGTGACCAATTCTCTTGAGAAAACGAGGGGGAAATTTTCTGAATATTCCGGGTGAATAATCTGAAAGGTTTTTTTTGTTTTATAAGCTGATTCACCAGCTAGATATGAAATCCCAGCGGTTCCGCCGAGCGGAATGCCTTACCTCTTCTAGAGATCTTTTACAATATATTAAACATCCGTGAGGGGGGGAGTAACATAATATTTTGGCCAAACTGACGTAGACCATATTCATTGTCGTTCTGTTTGAACTAAATATTTGTCAAATAAAATTTATTGTAAAGTAGAATCAGACAGCTGATTTTCATTTCTCTGAATCTTACCATCATATAATTATGTTGTTTATATATTTTATTTATGCTGTCTATTTTTCATAATTACTTGAATGTGAATAGTTTAATTGAAACATGAAAGTCTATATTAATTAAAATCTGAACTTAAGTAGGTACGAAAACAATCGTTTTCTTAAGCTTACTAGCTTGACTAGATAAATGGGAAAAATGACATTGATGAACCAGAAAAAAATGCCATCCTTCTCTCTATCAACTTGTGCTCTTCGTCCATGAGCCCAGGTTTCTTAGTTTTTATATAACTCTGGAAAATAGGAAGTCTCAATATCTTCTTTTCTAATTATTGAAATCTCCGTTCTTTCGTCGTTTCGAGCATTGTCAATTTGTATAGTAATTTCTCTCCTTACTCTCTCTAACTTTTAAGTTAATCATTGCCATTCATTTAGTCGTTAAATAGCTCTAGTGTATGTGCACATGTGTGTGTGTGTGGTTTCCATCTCAAACGACCAACCAAACAGCTCCAAGGCTGAAACATTTTGTCGAAATTCCTTTCCATTAAATAATATGTCAGTTCCAATGCTTTGGTGTCTGTCTATGTGTGTGTGTTTGGAGTGATTTCAGAGGAACAAAGTGACTGTGTATGTGTGTGTGTGTGCGCGATTCCTTTTCTGAAATTAGCAGCAGCAGCCGCATTTGCAGCTTCCAGACTTCCGATAAAGAGTTTGTCCTGGGCCAATAAACTTGTTGTTGTAGAATACATATATCTATATATTCGTACGCCTTCTCACCACATCGCCTTTGCTGTTGTTGTTGTTAAGTTTAACAAAGTTTGTCTTCGCTTGGCTGAGTGACGGGGGACCTACCCAAGGACAAAAGGGGCTAACGTAACATACGAGGAACCCTCAAAGGGAAGGGGATGCTTAGACAAGAAGGGATGGATTAACGCCAAAGGTGTGCGAAATAAATTCATTAATTAAATATCCCCTCTCTCATATGTTCTCTTCCTCATTGCATCACACCCTTCAAGCTTACAATCCCCTTAAAGATAAAACGGATTTTTACTTTCTCTTACCCTATATATGAAATAAATAGAAAGTATTGCGATCATGTCAAAAATTCGATGTCTAGATTTTTTCTTAAGGGTTTTAGATAGAAAAGAATTTAAAATTATAAAAATTACCCATGTTAAATTTGCAACTCATACAGGTCTATTCTCTAAGCAAGCGTTAACTTTTATTTCTCCAAGCAAAAACGTTAACTTTTAACATCTGTAAACAACATTAATTCATTTTAACATTTCCTTGCCTCAAATAGCTATTCTGTAAACTAAAACTTTAAAGCCAAAGCGTTATCATTTAGTAAATAGTGTTAAAAATTAATGTCATGTCTAGTGGGTACCTTTAATATTTTAACGTCGTATTTAAAATAAAAATGGCGTCCTTAACCTAAAAAGTAAGGTTATGATTTTGATAGCTTTGAAACCAAAGCAACATATTAACGTCGCTGTTAAAATTTTGTTTAGAGAATTTAACGCTGATTGTTTTTACATTTCTTTTTAACACCCGTTTGTTTATTTTAAATTTTAACGTCTTTTTTAGAGAATAGACTTGATAGGTAGCTAAGATAAGACAGATCTATAAAGTTGGTAGTCTATATCTTAGTGTCATTAAATAGAGGGAGATTAAAAATTCATGAGATTCATATGTAGACTATAATTCGTTCGCTTTGATTTCTTTGCTAATATATAATAGGCTTAGTGTTAGTGTATACATTTATTATTTTTTTTTTTTTAACAAAAAGATGATTGATGCCACTTTAATTTCACCCCTGGTTAATGCGATTTTATCAGACTTTTTTTTTTTTTGAAGACATCGAACGGAAAAAATAAAATATTAAATCACATTCTTGCTATTAAATATTTAAAATATAGGCTACAATTTTTTTGTTTTCTATCATAAATAATATATAATTTAGTCATTTCATTACTCTATTGTATTTATTTATTTATATAGTCTTTTCGGCATCTTAGGCCATATAGACTTTGATGATCAAATTTAAAAAATATAAATATTATATAGTCGCGACAATCATTTAAGAGCAAATCGGTGTCAAAATTTGTATCCGAAAAAACTTACCATTTAAAGAAATTTTTCGATACTTATTTTTTATGACTAATTAAAAAATACTGATAACCTTTTTTTTTAATTAAAAAAAAATTATATTTAGAGAATTTTAATTTTTTTTTTTTAAATCTAAAAATTAAAATTATATCAAAAATTCATTAAATAATTTCGGAATTAAAAATTGTATTAAAAACTGACAGACCTGATTTCAAAATAAGCTTTCGGATTGGCCAGAACAGATACGATCTTAACACCATCTCTTAGCAATTATAGTCGAACCGCTAATCCGCTAAACAATGGCGAGGAAAAGATCCAAAAGATCAAAACTCTTCTTCTTCTTCTGTCCTCGCCTTATTCCCGAGATGCGGGGTCGGCGGACCTCGCTTTTACCCTCAAGCCCTATCAAGCGTTTTTGGAGAAATAGTCACACGGTCTGACGCCTGGTCCAAAAGATCAAAACATTCCCCTATAATCAAAATCAGACCACTTTCCAAGCTGACGTTTTGATGGGTAGAAGGGGCTGGGGGAGGGTAAATCATTTCTGTTATATTAATGTCCAGAATAGTCAGTATTTATTCCTTTTTTTCTAAATATAATTACTGTTTCTAAATAAATTAATCCTTTTTTTTTCAAAACTATACAAACGTTCGTTTATCAGAAACTATTAACTTTTTCCCTTTGAACTTAATGCAATTTCAAGTATCCCCAAAAGACGTTTTACTTTTGATCTCTTGAAGATAAAAGTATTAAAACAAAATCAGAACAGATGAAGGGTGGGGATAAGCCAAAGACGTTAGTCGTTGTGTCACTAACAAAGACAGACGGACAGACTAAAGGGGCGGGTGGGAGGGGGGGGGGGGAAGAGCGTCTTTGCTAAAAGATAATTTTATATGTTATGACTTTATCAGGATCGTTTAGAGTTGTAATCTGACATAAAGAAATGGAGGGAAAAATAGATAGACAGCTAGAAGACTTGAAAAGATTTAAAAAAAAATAAATAAAATACAAACAACAAAAATTATTTTTCTTGAATTTACTTTTTACTTTCTCTTATTTATTCTAAAAAATAAGTAGAGGAGAAGGTCCAAATTTCGGCTAGGGTCCAAATTCTGGCTAGTACTGTAATCAGTGTAAGGAGATGCTGCAATGTAGCCGCGATAGTATGAAACAACTTCTCAGGGAACGCCCATTGCATGGTTGAAGAAGCTGCGCAATTCAGTGACAGTTGTTTGAGTGGTGGTAATTTTTTCGATTTTCGACAATTGAAAACTTTTATAGGTATGCATTTTTTAATTTACTGAATAGTCTAAAACTTTGAATATATTACTCTCCATAAATAGTTGGGTTAAAGATACCCTAAGGTACCATAATCGATATAATTCCAAGCTCTCAACCGACTGTAGAATTTTTTATTAACCTCAAACCGACGCCATAGTGAAGGTCTAAATTCGGGCTACTAGGAAAAAAACAAACAAAGGGCGTAAAGCCGTAAGGTCTTGACTCATTACTGGCACCCCATACAAAGAGGCACTTGCTCATTATATATACAATTATCTGAATATAATAAATACATCTTGAGCAAGGGCGGATAAAGGGGGGAATTTGAAAAAATACTTTTTTTCTAAAAAAATGTATTTTTAATGTAAAATTTTAAAAATTAATACTTAAAAATTTGATTTGTATTTATATTCTGGCAAACAAGTATAGAATATGCCTTTAAATTACCGAAATTAAGAAAAAATTGTGTGTTGTGCGATCAGTCACACCAGATTACTCCCCCCCCCCCGAGAAACACCTCTGGATCCGCCCTTGGTCTTGAGTTAAATATTTGTACATATTTTATTGTTTTATTCTAGTTTATTTTGGCCTAGCCCAAATTTAGACCACATCTCAAAAATTTGTGATTTTGAATATTTTTTTAAGTGATAAAAAATAAAGAAAATTAAAGGTATTTTAAAGCTTTTTACTTAGTTTAACGAAAGAAAACCTTTGAATGTACAATTTTATCATGGTTAGAGTTAATAATATTCATTCTAACAAAAGTTATAACACAAAAAGTAAACAGTAGCCGAAATTTGGACCTTCTCCTCTATTAATTATAATATCGGAGTTAAAATGAGTAAATTAGGTTATTTTATATTTATTCTCAACTTAGTTCTCACTTTCGGAATATAGGAGAGAGATGAAGAGCGGCAGGGATATAATTGCGGGCGTAAGCTTCTTCATCTCCTAGAGACAAATACTTGGAGAAGGCTGAGAACTTATCATGGTCTGGTCATGAGGCAATTTCTCAAAAATAAATGGTATATAATAGTAGCGTAGCCAGGATTTCTGCTTGGGGGGGGGGGGGCCCAAAATTTTTATTACCCCCCCCCTCCCTTCTCCAAGAAACTTCAAGTGGGGAAATTTTTTTTAGATAATATAATAATTATAAATAAAAAACAAATAAAAAAAAAATTTTTTTCTTGAAATAAAAAATAATTTTAATACAAAATTCGTAAATATTAGAGATTTTTTCAATTATTTATAAGTTTTTTGTTTACCAGATGGCTTAAATAGAAATGCCTGAACCCCAAATAGATATATTAATTACAACGGTTATCGTCTAAAGACTTAAATGGCCTAAGTTGCCGAAAAGACTGTGTGAATGTGTGTTTGAGTGTGAGTGTGAATGAGAAAAAAAGTGTGAATGTTTAAAAAAAAAAAAAAAGTCTTTTGTTAGTTTTTAGAATTTATGAGAGTTAATAAAATTATTATTTAAAAAAAAAAAATCATTAGGGAAAACATTAGGTATTTTTTTGTTTTGGAGAAGGCTTTGGGGGCCCGCCCCCTGGGCCCCCCCCCCTGAATACGCCACTGGTATATAATAAGTACGTAGTCTCTCGCTCTCTTCAGTCATTGGTGTCAGAACTGACACGTTGTGGTTACTCGGAGTAGAAACTTTCATAGGAACAATACTGAGGCGGGTTCGCGTTTTCTTCCTCTGGAGGAGGCATCTCAAATAGAGTTGGATAATTTTTTGCCATGAGGTAGATTTGAACTCAAGTTGCCTTTAACTCAGGATTGTAAGCTTAACTGCTTTATCCCCTCGTCTAATCCGTAATACCTATTGCTAATAATAGGTGGCGTTAAGATTATACCCAAGTCAATCAGAAAGCTTGTTTGGGACTCTCACGTCTGCCAGTGGACTATTTTGTTTATTAATTTTTTTAGTTGCTAGTTTTAATAAATAATTTTTACTTTCTCTTGCCTATGTATATAGCCTATGTAATAGATATATAGCGAGAAAGTATTGGATTCATGTCAAAAATTCGATGTCGAGATGTTGACGGATATACACGTTTTGAGGTCCCCTGAATCCAAAAAAAGTGGTTTTCGCAACATGGTCTGTCTTTTTTAGGGGGGGGGGGCCGAGACGTCTGTGTGTCTGTGTGTCTGTCTGTGAACAAAAAATATCTCAAGAATGAAAAGAGCTAGGAGGTTGAAATTTTATATTTTAGTTAGACACCCACCTAGGACGTGAAAATAAACTTTTAATCAAAATCGGCCAAAAAGTACTAGTACTTTACTGATGTACATTTTCAGTTTTTTTCGATTTTCTCAAAATTCTCTCCAACTATTTTGATTAAAATTCAAAATTCAATTATTTTTAGATGCTCTTTATAATGTATATTCTCATTTTGCCATTGAAATCTTCTGAAGACCATTTTACTCCTATACTTCATAGGAAAGATAAGAGAAATGGTTGCCTTGGTAACGAAATATAAATATTTTCCCATACTTATAAATTTTACATCCTGAAATTCGTTCTACAGTACTGTCGGAAACTAATCATATGTCTACACAAAAAATCTGGTGTGACAAGCACAGAACACAACTTTCTCTTACCGAAAGGTAAGAAAAAGTTGTGTGCTGGGTGACCCGTCACACCAGATTTTTTCTCTTTTTACGTAAACGCTTTTAGGAGTTCACTTTGCTAAAAGAACTCATCTGCTTTTTTTTAATTAATTTAAAACTTCCTCCTACCTTTGAGCGATAGAAATCTCTCTCCTTTTTTTAACGCCCACTCAAAAAAAAAAAGAGCAAATCAATACTCCTTATCACAAAAAAAAAACATCTCAAATATATAAATCACTCTTTAATTTTCTAACCTTATCTCAAAGTTTCTCTCTCACTCTCTCCTTGATTCAAGATTACTGATAAACCTTTTGGAAATTCGGGGACAAAATGATTAATCATTTATCGGAAAGGATCTGAACGATATACAGTATATTTTGATTTTAATCTTATTTTTTTTTGGCTTTCAATTTGAACTCAGTGTTACGGAAAACATTGACCTGTCATCATATTTTCTCGCTAGCTTTTTTCCCTCTATTTTTTTTTTTTTTTTTTTTTTGATATACCTAAGTTTATATATCTTTGAAGATTTGCGAGAAAAAATTGTTTGCATCAAATATTGATATACACTTATTGTTAGGCCTCTTTCAGATGGGATCGTAGTAGGCCTATAGTTAGTTCTTTAGAGCGACTGAATTCCGTAGTTCATATAGGACAATTCATTCAAAAAGGGTATTATGGCCCCCCGAATTTCCAAACACATATACATATATAGGATAAATCACAAAAATTTTTCAATACAACTTTTCGCAATAAAAAATGTCCCAAATTTGTTATATGTTTAAAATTTTCAGAAAAATTTTTAGTTCCCCGAAAAAATTTCTATATACCCCCTCAAAAAGTTTTATTATTAGTATTATTAGCCTCTTTCTTGTAATAATAATTAAATCGTAACTTTAGTAAACTTCTTATTTTTTTTTTTCATTCTTTTTTTTAAGTGTTTACACTAAAAAAAAAATATGAATTTTCAATTGTTTTTCATATAATTTCCTGCTTGAATTTTAATATAGGACCTACCCAGTTTGTGAAATCAAATTAATAAACTAGTTTATTAAGTAAAAAAAAAATATGAACCAAATTTAAGTAGCTTAAAAAGTATCATATTCTTAACAGAGTAAGTAGTCTAGATGGTAAAGGCGTCGTACAAACTCATATATGAAGGAAAAAAATCAAGAGCTCAAGTTCAAACCTCTCTATGAAACTTTTAATAAATTCGTTTATAAAAGTTCAGTTTTTAGTATATGAACTTTTTCATATACCCCAATGTAACATTCATAAACAGTTTGTGTAACAGACTTCATAAAATATCTTTTTAACAGTGTATGTAAGCAACTGAGCATAAATGTTTATATAAGCGAAACCCCTGCTTACGTAATACTTGATTGACCCCTATACTCTCGAGGCACCCTGATTCTCCCTGATGACTCGACCACTTCTCATCACTCATTTTAATGAGAGCTTTCACACTAGACGCTAGTGGCCTTTAATTAAACAATAGAAATAGATGAATGTTTCACCTCAGGACATTTCATAGAACTGATTTGACCTGCTTGCTATATTATTTGATGAAGTTGTGGAATATTCTTATAAATTATTTTATCATCCCCCATAAGATCGTTGAATGAAGTTTAAAATTGGATAAAGCTTACCAACTTCCTTAGGCTTCACCATTAAAAAAAAAAAAAAAAAATCTGGTGTGACTGGCGCACAGCACACAACTTTCTCTTATCTTCGGTAATCGAAAGTTGTGTTCTGTGCTTGTCACACCAGATTTTTTGTGTCGACATGTATTTAGTTTCCGACAGTACGAGTACATTCGATTTTCAAGATGTAAAATTTATATGTGAAAATATTTATATTTTGATACCATGGCAACCATTTCTCCTATCTTTTCTATGGAGTACAAGAGTAAAGTGGTCTTCAGAAGATTTCAATGACAAAATGAGAATATACATTTTATAGAGAATCTAAAAAATAATTGATTTTTGAATTAAAAAAAAATCGTTGGAGTAAATTTAGAGAAAATCGAAAAAAACTGAAAAAGTGCATTAGTAAAGTACTAGTACTCTTTGGCCGATTTTGTACAAAAGCTTCGTGTCACGTCCCATGGAGGCCTGCCTAACTTAAATATAAAATTTCAACATTCTAGCTCTTTCCGTTCTTGAGATATTTTGTTCACAGACACACACACAGACAGACAGACCATGTAGCGAAAACCACTTTTTTGGATTCAGGGGACCTCAAAACGTGTATATCCATCAAAATCTCGACATCGAATTTTTGACATGAAACCAATACTTTCTCTCTCTATATATATTAACATACTGTATATATAGAGGTAAGAGAAAGTAAAACTATTAAAAGAATGTTAGAAAAATTAAAAAAAAAAAAAAAATTATTTTAATCCTTATATTTCAAATAATGAAATTTCCATATGGTTTGAAAATATATATATTCTTAACCATTGTTTCTAAAAAAAAAAAAAAAAAAAAAAAAAAAAAAAATGAAAAATATATCACATTAAAAAAAAAAAAACTTTAAACCGATGCGTAAAAAGAAGATAAAATGAATCCATGACAACCCATCCAAGCCCTTAATGATAGTTGGATTAACAGCGGCAATTAATCTCCAGTTTCGAGTTCCAAGGTGAAAGCAAAATGAATACAATTTTGAGGATTAGAAACCTTCACTCTTCGGATCAATGAAATAAAAAGAGTCAGGTTTTTTTTTTAATGAAAGCATTCTCTGTATTGATTTGGTTAGGGTATAAAACAACCCTCAGACAATTAATAGAAAGGGTAGAATCCTAAAGGATCTTTATCCTAAAAAAAGTGTTCCTCCGTGTCCTTTTTAAAACCAACTCTTACTAGGTGATTCCAAAAGTCCATTAGTTTTACCATGTTGAAACACAGTTTTTTTTTTAGTTTTTTTGAAGCGATTTAGACTAGACTCTTTACAATCACATATATATATATATTTTGCTTTGTCCATACTCTCGACCTTCTCTTGATTTGTTCCTACCTATTTTTATTTATCCATTATTTTTCTTCCTCCCTCTTTTATATGAAATTCTAGCAGATAAAAAATTTACATCACAATTCCAATCGTATAATTAGAAATGAAATCTTTTAATCCCCCATCCAAATATATATTAATATATAAATCATTTGAATGCGTCTCTTTCTATAGAATTCTCTTTCTTCAGTTGGCATTCAAATGTTCAGTACATCCATTAGTTATGTTTTGATTCTTATTCTATGTCCCGGGAATGACATTTTCGATATCTAAACTCTCTTTGAATGTATTCCTGGATTTGACGCTGCCTACTACTGCTATTCCTCCTCCATCACGATGATGACCTGGGGAGGGAAAAAAACGGGGGATGAAGATTTTCTAAAGGAAGAGCGACTAAAAAGCGGATGTATTATATAATTACAATACACCCTCGGGTGATATAGGATGTTCAGTTGGGTTGCTTTTGCTGCTTCTTCTTCCTTCCGGCAAAACCTTGCTCTGCCAATATTTGATCCCCTTTTTTTTTTTTTTTTTTGATAAACACTCTACATTGCTATTTTCATTTTCAAACATTTTATTTCTTTTTAGTGTGATTCAATAATGTTTTCTTTATTTATTTTTTTTTTTTTTTACTTATACACCTACTGGTATATTTAACAATTTAGAAAGTATTGTAAAAGTCGAAGTGATGAAAATACACCTTTGAAGATTTTTGAGAGCATAAATTTGAATGAACAAAATAATACATCTCAAGAACAAAAAATGTTCAAAGCTCAAATTTGGTATTTAAACTAGGTACCATTTTAGCTTATACGGTATTTGTCATAGTAACATAAATATTTTGTTGAAATATAATATCGGTTGCGAGTTAGACCTCATCTTTAGTTTATTCCCGATTTGGGATATTTCTTGTTGCAATGCAAGTGTTAAGATGTTAAGGAAGTATCTTATATTCCAACGACACATGAAACCACTTTGACCGATTGGGCACAGCACAAAAGGGTCTGTTTATGACTGTTTAAAGGGTCAGTCACCTGCGTCCTCTCTTCGCTTTTCAACTGCTCCGTAGCCCCCACCCCCAGCCCATAGTCAGGTAGGAAGCTGGTTCACACAGCACAAAGGACGCTCTCTAATTTCTAGCCAACTTGTTGATTTTGTGTTCCCATATTGAAGAAATTTGATTATAATTAATTTTCCAAAATATTGAAGAGATTCAAATTATTACTACGTTATTCCCTGGTCCATGTACTATATGTGTACTTAATTTCAAATGGATTCATTGAAAATTGTGGATTTCTATAGAACATATACATACATATTTACATACATACATACATTTTTCCCATTTCATTCATATATATATACTAGTCGCAAAGCCCGCCTTCGGCGGGCTTTCCGCTAGCCAGGGGGCTACGCCCCTGGACCCTTTGCTCGCCTTCGGCGAGCAAGTTTATTCCCGATTTGGGATATTTCTTGTTGCAATGCAAGTGTTAAGACGTTAAGGAAGGATCTTATATTCAAGCGAGGCGAGGGTACCTATTGGGAACAGCACAAAAGGGTCTGTTTATGACTGTTTAAAGGGTCAGTCACCTGCGTCCTCTCTTCGTTTTTCAACTGCTGCGTAGCCCCCACCCCCAGCCCATAGTCAGGTAGGAAGCTGGTCCACACAGCAAAAAGGACGCTCTCTAATTTCTAGCCAACTTGTTGATTTTGTGTTCCCATATTGAAGAAATTTGATTATAATTAATTTTCCAAAACATTTAAGAGATTCAAATTATTACTACGTTACTCCCAGAGCCATATACTATAGGTATACTTAATTTCAAATGGATTCATTGAAAATTGTGGATTTCTATAAAACATATACATACATATTTACATACATACATACATTTTTCCATTTCATTTATATATATATATATATATATATATATATATATATATATATATATATATTACATTTGTAGTGTATGTTTTTTTTTTTATTACCGGCATTTAGATGGCCTTTCTTGAGAAGGTTAACAACCAATATCTCGTCACTCCCTGTTATTAGAAATCGGGAAATTGATTCGAGACTGAATCCTAGTTGCATAGTTGACTTTTTAAAAAAGATGTGGACAAAAACTGGAAGAAAATTCGGAACTCACCTTAAAATGTGACATTAATTAATTTCCCTTGGGTAGTTCAGGAACTTCATTACAGGCTTATAATTATTTTATAAACACATTAAATTTAAGAATAAAAATGTAATTTTTATTTTTAATATTCACATAAAAGATTTTTAGTAATGTAATTATAAGTATTATTTCCCCATTGGATGGTTTGTTAAGTTATCGACCCAGAAGTCATCTGGTCAGGAGGCC
Source organism: Euborellia annulipes (assembly GCA_023213315.1). Lineage (NCBI taxonomy): Eukaryota > Metazoa > Arthropoda > Insecta > Dermaptera > Anisolabididae > Euborellia > Euborellia annulipes. Next base: position 816 of record JAKCPI010013268.1, on the reverse strand, counting down.
ACAATTTTTGTTAAAATAAAAAAATAAATAAATAAAAAAAAGGCTTTTGATAAACCAACCACAAAGCTTTTATGATATAGAAAACAATTTTTTTTTTTTTTTAAATTATACATACATGTGTACGATACATACGGAGATGGAATCTTTTTTCAGAGAAAGTTATTCACTCTCTCTGTTTTTTTTTCTGTCTACTAACAAAAGTGAAATTCTATTTATTTTAAATTATGGGACATTCTGAATATTGGTTTAGCAATTTGTAATGTTCAACAAAAACAAGTAGGAACAAACAGCCTGTAAATTTGTACCTCAAATATCTAAGAATTTGCAGAAATTTTTCTATATAGTTTTCTAAATTATTTTTTTTTTTATTTATTAGATTTGATTATTTTGATTATTTGCGTTAACAACCTATAGTTCAGTGAGTAAAAAGGAGTTATTAAAACTAATTTTAATCCTAAACTTGTTCTAACTTTGTTCTTTTTAAAAGTTTCATTTAGAAAATAAATATTTTTCAAGCGATAGAAGCCAAAATTTGGCATCTCTTCTCGATTCATATTTTTTATTTAAACTATTATGTATTTTTTACCTTTTTTTTGCAACGCAACTCAAATGCAACTGAACGTGTCGACTTGAAAGCAACTTGCTTTGCAAACTCTAATCGAACTGGCGGTAAAATACAAAATTTATTTCTAAAATTATTTAATTAAATTCAAAACCCCGAAAGGGTATTTGAATTTAATAAATATTTAATTATATAAAATACCCTTCGCAGCTTACATACGTGATGTATATAATATCTTAAATATTATATATATA
>JAKCPI010013267.1:0-63911 GCA_023213315.1 Euborellia annulipes | reverse complement strand
ATTAGATTACAAATATTGGCATAGAATAATTGATTTTTCTGTCAAAAATTATTTTTTCTCCGGCTTACCCAGGTTTCATCAAAGTTTTTGAATAAAATACTTGCGTAATCTGGTAAAAAGTCCTTTAGATATATCTAGAGTTCCCAGCTCATAAGTGCCGTCTTTGGCAAGGCCTTTCAGTCCTTTGAATGGAATTAGCACTTTGGTCTGAGTCAGGTCGGATATATTGTCAGCAGAATAAGAAGCCACAATGATTACTCCAAAAAAACATGCCAAGAAGAAAAAATCTGATGGCCAACAAAGAAGATGTTGGATCATAACCTACAAACAAAATTTGTTATACAGTTTGAGATTGAATTCATGGATCTGATGATGATAGATACCTTGATTACAAAAAGCTCCTAAAACATAAGACACGGCATCGGGGCTAGAGACAGGCTGAAAAAAGTGAAAGGGTCGACTAAAAAGATGTGAGACCAAAATGATACAGATAATAAAAGTCAGGCAGATCCACCAATGGCCATCCATAAAGTTTTATGAAAAGGTTGGAACACAGACGTCCAGATGAGTTGTCTTTGCGCAGGTTCCCGGATGAAGAGATAATATCTAAAAAAAAAAAGAAAGATATTGTTCAAATTATTTTTCTTTATTCACAAGTCATTACAATGGATAAAGTGCGCTAAGAAAAGAAACGAAGACAAAAAGTTTGTGAACCACTTACCGATTTTATATACAGTAATTACAATTGCTCTTAATTTTTAAAATATTTCAAGATCTTTTAATTAACAAAAGAAATAACTATAACATTTTTTGTTAATTTAAAATCACTAAACGGTATTAAAATTATATACTGATGGAGTTAACAGGTATTGGTTGTAGCCCATAATACAAAAATTTTTTTTTTTTAAGTCGACGTTTCGATCAAAAATCGCGACCCTCTTCAAAAGGTAAGCGGAATATATTTATTAATGCATTTTTTTCTATACAGTTATTTTCAATTAAAAAAGTATTTTTAACGGAAATATTGCTTAACAATAAATACATAAATATAAATATTCACTTAAAAATAGGTGCATGTATGTTTTATTTGAACAGAATACAAAAAAATCTGGTGTGACTGGCGCACAGCACACTAACTTTCTCTTACCTTCGGTAATCGAAAGTTGTGTACTGTGCTTGTCACACCAGATTTTTCGTGTCGAAATATATTTAGTTCCCGACAGTACGGTACATTTGAATTCAGATGTAAAATTTATAAGTATGGGAAAATATTTATATTTTGTTACCATGGCAACCATTTTTCCTATCTTTCCTATGAAATACAAGAGTAAAGTGGTCTTCAGAAGATTTCAATCGCAAAATGAGAATATACATTTTAAAGAGCATCTAAAAAATAATTGATTTTTGAATTTAAAAAAAAATCGTTGGAGCAAATTTTGAGAAAATCGAAAAAAACTGAAAAAGTACATCAGTAAAGTACTAGTACTCTTTGGCCGATTTTGATTAAAAGCTTATTTTTCCGGTCCCGGGGGGTGTTTAACTTAAATATAAAATTTCAACCTCGTAGCTCAATTCCTTCATGCTTAAAATTGAACACACACCCCCCCCACCCACCCACCCACCCACCCACAGACAGACCATGTCGCGAAAAACCACTTTTTTGGATTCAGGGGACCTCAAAACGTGAAGATCCATCAAAATCTCGACATCGAATTTTTGACATGAATCCAATACTTTCTCTCTATATATATTTACATATATACATAGGTAAGAGAAAGTAATGTGATCATTTAATTTTTTTTATTAAGATAAAATTTAAATAAATTTCGAGATGAGGATGGGTATGATTGGGCAAATCGCGTGCCCTCTATTTTCAAACAAAGCAAAACATAATTGGACTGATTTGTATCCGAAACATCGACTTGAAACATAATTTTTTGTATCAGGGGCTGCAACCATCACCTGTTTCATCAATCTTTCCAGTCATCTTAATCTATATTTATATAGTATTTTATGTTAGTAGCAGTATATCTAAGTACTTACTTGTTTCCATAAAGAGGAAAAGTGAAATCCACCACAGACAGTCGGTTAGATAGCATAGCTATTGATATTACAGCCACTTGGGTATCTTTTTTAGTTAGCACTGTCTGATTTACTTGTGAAAGCCAAGACAAGTTAGAAACCACAGAAAATTCGGTTCTATAAGAAATTTCATTAATTAGTTAAAATTAGAAATGTATTATTATTATTTTTAATTATTGATACTTCAAAGTTAATGTTATAGCATTTATGATTTTATTTTTAAATTTGATTTAAGCAAATTTTGACAGTGGTATTTCATAATAATTTCACTGTTTGTACTAAAGATAGAATAATAAAGTGAGTTTTTCTTACTTTTTGAAACGTTTTTGTATTTTTTTTTTTTTTTTATTCGAAACATTCCTTTTGACAAAAACTTTAAAAGATATCGGAATCCATTGTTTTATTTTATTTATTTCTAACTTACCGGGTATTTTATCGAATAAAGTTTCACTTACTTACTTGAAATTGAGTTTTTCTTCAAGTGTTTGCCAAACTTTCCCGTAAAAGCCACTCTTAAGTATTGTTTTATTATTAATAATTTCTAATTCAGTGTTGCTCCAATCCTGGATAAAAGAAAGGTTAATTTAAATATATATTTTTAAATTAATCAATCTATGTGATAATAATGGTAAGTGATTTTCTTTGGCTTGAGAAAGGCAACAATTAATCCGATGGTGTGTCTAAAAGATGCTTGTTGATTGCAGAGAAAAATAATTTTAAAAATTTACTAATTGGCTACCTTTGAAATAGTAATTATAAGTACCTAATGAGAAAATACAGTATAGCTTCTATAGATCAAAACCATTTCATCAAAATCAAATGAATATAATAATCTATTTAAGGATCAGGAAATCTCAAATGATCAACGCAGCTAATCGTTTTTTCAATTTTTATTTAAATGCAAAGTGCCAGGGCCAACGATTCGGTCGCATATAGGACCATCATCAGGGCCAAGCCATTGTCAATTTATTATTCCTCTTGGTCATATTGGCCAAATAAATTATTAACAATGCAATAAATTCAATGACCAAATTATTAGAAACAGTCATTCACTCACTCTCAGTCCACGATAAAACACTGTTTCTAATAATTTGGTCATTGAATTTATTGCATTGTTAATAATTTCTTTGGCCAATATGACCAAGAGGAATAATAAATTGACAATGACTTGGCCCTGATGATGGTCCTAAATGCGACCGAAACGTTGGCCCTGGCACTTTGTATTTAAATAAAAATTGAAAAAACGATTAGCTGCGTTGCTCATTTGAGATTTCCTGATCCTTAAATAAATCATATTATCAGCTATACACCTCAATTAAATATAATAATCCTTTCTCACTTTGTAAATAATGTAAACATGACAGTGTGTAATGTAAACATAATAGGGAATCTCAAATTAGTGTATAAATTTATTATAGCCTACTCGCACAGTATTATTGATTGATGTTATATAAACTTGATTAATTTTCTTGCATTAATGAGATTTGCCTGTTACAAAAGATGGACACAATTTTCCTCTCAAATTACCTCAAGAGTAACTGCTTTGATGGTGATTCCCTGGAGGTTGGCCCGTCGCTCATAAAAGCTGAGTTTCGAGGCAAATCTTAAACCCATTTCGGGTATCCATCGACCATAGAGTCTCCGGAGAAGAGGCCGACCCTTAGCAAGTCGGTAGACTTCATATAAATCAAAACCTCCTTTTGTATTGGTTCTTGCCACAAAAAATAAACAGTTGACGTGAACTAAGATGCCATAAAGCATGTCAGCTTCGACATCGCGATGTGCATCGACGGGAAGCACGACCAGCCATTGAGCTTTGAAAGCCCATTCCTGATAAATTAAAAATTTTAAAGACCATAGAATCTCATATTGACTAAACTAATAATAATTGACCGTGGTAAATTAATTTTAAAATTAGCAATTCTACTCACCTCATTTATTACTTGATTAATGTGTGATGTGTTTAGAAGAACGTAAAAAGGTCTTCTATGATCGCAGAAATATTTCTTCTCCTTTAATTGACTGATTTGTATGGCGCAAACAGCAACACCCTCCTCCGAAAGTGCACGAGCCACTTTCCAGGCTACAGAGGCACTTACTTCGTCTGCAAGCAAGTGGCAGATTAAAAAAAAAAAGCTATAGGAGGGTCCGAGTCAACTAGAGAAGGGTTTTTGGCCACCCTGGCTGGGCGGTGAGTCCGCCTATGGAGGGCTAATAAATTTATAAAAACAAATTTCCGACCGGGAAGTAATTGCTGAAGATGGAAACCATCGCCAGTGAATTTAAACAATCTACCGTAGGGTTTTGTTGAAAAATTGTTGAAAAATTATAATAGTAATATAATTTGTTAATATCAATATAACAAATTTTAAATAATAGTCCACTCAAAAGTAAGTAATCTCTTTAAAAAAAAATGAAAAAATAAATTTTATTAAAGATGATTTATACTTTCGACCGTTGGTTCTCGTTGAAACATTTTGTAAATTAAAATTAAATATACAAATTAAACATTAGGTTATTTGTTTCGAAGGTTTTTTAATTAAAAAATTAACACTTGATACGTATTTCGACAATTCCTTCTGATGATGACAATACGTCGAAATACGTATCAAGTGTTAATTTTTTAACTAATAAAACCTTCGAAACAAATAACCTACAGTAGTGTTTAATTTGTTAAATTTTAAAGAGATTTCCCTCCCCAAACTTTTCACTGCCTGAAGGAATAAATAATAAATAAATAAATGTGTCAATTTGGGTTAAGGCTTTAATTTTGAAAATAGATTCTTGAAGCTGCAATTTTTTTTTAGTTATTTTACTAAGGAGATGAGATGAGACAAATTCGATTAATTACCTCCATGAGCGATATAAACACATCCATTATGAAAGGCTTTAATTAGACCCGCTATAGCCTCCTGATGTTGAGTCAAGCCGATAGTTAGCCTCATACAAAATGCGACTAGTATTATGTACATTCTACTAGGTTTCACGTACTAGTAAAATTGCCATTAAATACAGCACAAAAGTGAATCAAAGACATGTTAAATTAAAATTTAAAAGGAAAAGGGGAAAAAAGCTATTTAGATAAATCGAGTCAAAGCATTACAAATGCATTAAATTAATAAATCCTTTCGTACTATCAAATGAATTAATCTAACTATCAATGGTGGAAAAGTTTAATAACCTTTTAAGTTTTTAAAGGCCAAATTAATTTACTAAAATCAACCAAAGTATTTTTAGTTTCTCTTACCCTATATATACTCGTACGTAACATATAGAGAGAAAGTATTGTCAAAAATTCGATGTCGAGATTTTGATGGAAATGCATGTTTTGAGGTCCTCTGAGTCCAAAAAAGTTGGACCTGAAAAATGGGGAGGCCCATTAAATCAGCGCGAGGAAGGCGTGTGGGGACCGATCGCTTTCTACTCGAGAAAATTGAATGATGTCGAGAAGAGGTATTCCGCGTACGACCGGGAGCTGCTAGGAGCGTAGAATGAATGATATTAAACACTTCCGACATTTGGTAGAGGGTCGCCCTTTTTCAGGGACCACAGGCCGCTGAAAGCAGAACAACGAAAAGACAGGACACCTTCACGATTTTCACAATTCTCCACCGGCATTCGTCATGTACGTAGAAGCAAGAATATGTTGGAGCGGAAGGACAAACATTTTCGAATCAACACTGATTGCCTGAAGTCTGCATACTTGCTGGTCGAAAAAAAGGAGAAAAACCAGAGGCAGAAGACTGCAACCACTACCAGGGCCGGCCTAAGGCGTATACGACGGGTGTGGAGACACACGTGCGGTTCTTCTTTTCTTTTTTTAAAACATTCACACTTTTTCTCATTCACACTCACATTCACACAGTCTTTTCGCCAACTCAGGCCATTTAAGACTTTTAACGATACTCAGTATGTTTAATATATCTATTGGGGGTCCAGGCATTTTTATTTAAGTCATTTGGTATCCAAATGCCTTAAATAAAATCATCGGACTGCCTGGGGTCCGAGCCCGCGACGTTCGGTATAGAAGGTAGGTACGCTCTCAACTACTCCAAGCCCCGTGGGCACACGTGCGGTTTTCGGTGGGGAGGGAGGCGCCGAAAAGGGAAAAATAATAAAAACCTTACATTCTTACATAGTAAAAGTATTATGGACTTTTCAATGGGAATTAAATTTGTATAACCTTTGTTTAACAAATAAAATGTTGCTTGAAACAACAATAAATATACGCTTTTGAAGGAATAAAATGGATGTTGTATTTAAACAATAGATAGGAAAGGAGAGTGCAGCCAGGTAATCAGTCTCCACGAAATTAAACTCTCTGTTAAGGAAACAGTTTCGGCTTTAATAAGATAAAACCATCCTCAGTCCAATAGTTGAGGATGGTTTTATCTAACCGAAACTGTTTCCTTAACAGAGAGTTTAATTTCGTGGAGACTGATTACCTGGCTGCACTCTCCTTTCCTATCTATTGTTTTTGAATAAATATACGCTTCATTCGTCCCTCTTTGTTTTTTACCTGTCAAACCAATAAATAAACAACAAGAATCAGATAGGAGTTTACTATTTACATAAGTTCAGTATATCACACCTATTAAAGCTATATATACTCAATATTATTTACTCTAACTCTCATTGTAAGGGGCGCCAAAGCTGCACACAAGGCATTTTTCTCTCAGGCCGGCCCTGACCACCACCACCACCACAGTCGGTAGAAAGAAGAACGCGGAGTGAAATTCCCAGAACGATATGCGGATATGGTTAAAATGATGTGGTGATATTGAGTGATGGTGCAGTGCGGATAATCATGCCCTAATCGTATTTTTAATCTCGTGTTTTAATTAATTAATTTATTTATTTATTTGTCGAATCGAATTTTAACTATTTTATTAGATCGTATTTTAATCGTTTCTCTCATTATTTATTGTAATTATCTATTTATTTTCATTTTTAATCTAATTAGGTTAAGTAGTAATTAAAGTTTTATTATTTATTTATTTATTTATTATATGTATAATTAAGACTGGTGACAGAAATGTGAAGCAGATCTATTGGTAAGGAGGGGAGTGATATGGCCACCCCTTAACACATGACAGAATGATGGACATATGCACCAGTTACCTCAGGGCCGGAAGGGCGTCAACGCGGAATTTGAAAAAACAAAAACGCTAGTTCTGTGGGCGGTGGGCTTCGAAACTCAACCGCCTCTAAGAAAGAAGATAGGGGTCGTAAATACATTTTTTGGCGTTTGGACCATCAATATAAAACATAGTCTTAGATAAAGAAACCAACATAGTCTTGTTTAATAAATTTTTGTTAAATTTTGTTATAAGATAATGTGCAAAAAAAAAAAAAAGGAAAAGGAAATGGGTTCAAATAAATTTATAAGCACACAACTTTCTCTTACCTTCAAACAAAATATTCAATATATTTTGGATATTTTCCTTTCTTTGGCCTACAAAATATCTATAAAGTAAAAAAATAAATAAATCAATGAATTAGATAATTGAAATTCTTCAATCGTCCTTTTGAATTGACCCTTACCCATTCCCATCTGAATAAAAAATATCTATAAAATTTTTTGCAAAGATCAATCATTTTTATTTCAACGACGCTCATCAACTTTCATAACACCTCATCTCTTAGTCGTCGAAAATTCTTTTTTATTTTGTAGATAGAATATTAAACTTATTTAGTATATATAGATTAAAAGAAATAATAAATCTCCTAAGGATGAGATAGGAGTGTGTTTATTTGCTGAACAATACTAACAAAAAAAAGACAGAAGAAAAAAAATTAAAAACGCGTACGTGAGTTGTTTTCAAATATCTTCAACAAAGTTTTTGATCACGTCCATTCTTAAAAAAAAAAATCAATAAATTCTTTGAAGAAAATATATATTCTTATCAACAAGATCAGATCAAGAGTCTTATGGATCTCACGCAGAGGCTCGTGAGCAAGTTGCTCCCTTCTCTCATGTTTAAAAGATATTTAGCTGCAACCGAAAAGAAGAAATGTAGGCCCCTGCTTTTGTCATGAGAAGGTCAAAAGCTTTTTGTTTCATTGCTTTCAAAAAAAAAAAGAAAAAAACGAAAATAATAAATAAAATACTTAATTCAATTTTCATCAAGATCAATTTTCTTTTGTAGCATAATCTTGAATTGTAATCTGGTTTTGTTGGTCCCCCCTCCTGATAACCTTGGCTTGTTGCATTTTAGTAGCCTTTTACGATCATGCATGCATGTGTACTGTGAGCACTTCCCGAGTTCATAGTAAAACTACGTGAGTTTAAAATTGAATTTCAGAATTATCTTAAACTCGTACGTAAATAAATATTTTTTTTTTTTTTTTCAACAAGCAGTCGAGTTGGAGCACTGATCTTTTGACAATAGTATAAATACATTTCAGAATTTTCGCCAAATAAATATAAATAAATTTCACAATTTTTAGATAAATATTATTAGATAAAATTTAGACATACCCATAAATTTTTCATAAGAGACTTATCAAATAAGGCCTTCTTGTTTTTTTATTCTTGGTATGAAAAAAATCAAAAAATAAATTAGCGTTCTTTTAGGCATTTTATATTATTTATAGGCTTTATTAAATAAAATTATTTTATTTATTAGCAGTGGCGTCATTTGGGGGGGGGGGGGCAGGGGGGCATTTGCCCCCCTCCCCAAGGGCTCTGATTTTTATAAAATTTTATATTATTCTAAATAAAATACACTAACATACATCTACGAGTATACAAACTGTACAAAATTAAACAATTAATTAAATTAAATATGTTTTGGCCAAATTTGAGTACCCATTAAATTTTATGAAAAACAAATGTTTGCCCCCCCCCCCCATGAAAAAGTTGAATTGACGCCACTGTTTATTAGGCTAATATAATTTATTCTTAAATATCTAGTCTTGGTTTGCGTTTCTTGAGGTGAATTCACAAACTCCTCTCTCTAGGGATGAAATTGGGCAAAAATTTTTTGGGGAAAGAGGACGAGGGAGTTCGGATGATCCTCAATTTTCTCACACTCACACACACATTCACACAGTCTTTTCGGTAACTTAGACCATTTAAGACTTTTACGATAACCGTTGTATAAATAATTATATTTATTGGGGGTCCAGGCATTCTTATTTAAGCCATTTGGTATCCAATTGGCTTAAATAAAATCATCGGACTGCCTGGGGTCCGAACCCTCGACGTTTGGTATACGAGGTTAGCACGCTAACCTCTACACCAAGCCCCGAGGGCATCCAATTTTAATGAATATAAAAATATTTTTTATAATTTCTATCATTATTTAAAATTTCAACATCATGTTTCTCTCTATATTTCTCTTTATTTATAATTTTTCCGAATGTCGGAGGAGAAGGAAGGGGGGGGGGGTTGGACCAGAGGTTCCAAACTTTTTGGTTGTCCGGTTCTGCCCTCAATAAATTATGGTAACCCTATTAGAGGATCACTTTTAAAGACTTTATAAATAAATCTTCTTCTGTCCTCGTCTTATTCCTGCGATGCGGGGTCGGCGAACCTCACCCTTTTCCCTTCAACCCTATCCTGCGTTTTTGCGACCGGAAGAAATAGGACAGGCCGGCCCGTCGTAGAGTCTGACGCCTGTTGAAAAGAGGAAGGAAGAGACAGACATACAAATAACTGAAGGACTGCCTGTCCCAGCTCGGGCAGCTCGTGGTCGCCATCCACGTACCCACAAGATGTGGGCCCCTGAGCAAAAGAATTTATAAATAAATAAATATTATTCATATTTTAATAATTATAAAATCTTTTTTTTATTTCTATTATTTTCATTTTTTGTCGCTTTTTTTTAATTTCCTTTATTACAATTGAACAAAAATGTTCGAAAGTTAAAATAAAAATACCGAGTACTACTCCTAGAAGTACAATCACCAAAATTGGAGTGGCACTCTCCAAAGTCACCGGAGTCCAAATTTCTTCCTGATCCTCATATTCGTCTATAAAAATTTGTTTATGTAGACGTTGTAAAACACCCGATTCTCTCATTCGAAATAATCTGTAAACAATTATAGTAAAATAGTAAGAGAAATTTTATCTGAAACATTTAAAGGGATCAAAAGCTTTTGGTTTGATTATAAGATATAAATAAATATTTGCAGTGACGGATTAATGCAGGGGGGGCCCGTTAAATTAAACACTAGATGTGCTTCCTTTAAAATTTTCAGTAAAGATCCTACTTACTAAACTAATGTGCTTACATAAATATATAAACAAACAAAAGTACACATTGCTCGATTTATTGTATAAACTAAGTAAAAATAATTGACATTCTAGAGCGAAATACAGTAATATATTATTGAAAAATTATCACCATCAAAATAATCTAATTCGAATAATGATAGGAGGTGGCAGCCAGGAAGAGGTGACTCTTTAATTTATGACGTTTCGGTCCAAATTTATTCGACCATCATCCGGTATCCGGGACCTGTCATATGTGAATTTACAATAAATTTCATCATATGTTGATGTGACTTGTTGAAATTTTAAAAATATAAATCTTGCTTTTCGGCCAATCCTAGGGCGTAGTTCTAACGTTTCTACATCAACATATGATGAAATATATCAATATAGTAAATTCACATATAACTTAATTTAATTTCCCTATTGGAAAAGATTCCTGAGATTCCTTTATTTTTTTTATTTTTACAAATTATTTTAAAAAATTTTATGAGATGTAAATATATTTATTTATGAAGTAAATAGAACTTTCTGATCCGCATTTCGCAATATATGTATCCAGGGTTGTTATTTTTAAAATGATTAATTTATTCCCTGTGCCTCGAGAGTAAAACCACTCCTATAAATCCCCCTGGACAACAACATCTGTACTATTTCAATTCTAATATTCATTGAATTCAATTAAAAAATTTAATTATACTTACAAATTATTAAATATATACAAGAGCGGGTGCTTTTTCGCTATCACCATACTCGCTCTGATCACAATTTCTATCGGTAGATCAATCATTTGGCAATATTTTCCAGTTCTGATAAAATTTTCAACGAGATTCTTTGAAGCCAAAAATGCATATCTAAAAAATGTAAATAAAACTTGTAACCAATTGTCATAGAAGTGAGGGAGGATTTATAAATGAGTGGAACAGTTGAATGAATAGACAAATAGGGAAAAAGAAATTAGCAATTTTTACACATAAACAAAAAGGCTTTCATTTAAAAAACAATAAAATAAAAGGGATATTTTGATTTACACAAAAAATTTAAAGTACTAAGAATGATATATAATCATCATTTATTCTACAATAACAATAGATACTCACTTAATTTTACATACTCTATTGATGGCTGCTACTTCGGATTTTGGAAAATTATCTGGATCGGGTTCCATTAATTTTTTGTAAATTTGATATAAAACTCCACTGTGAACATTCTAGAAAAAAATTAATATTTTTCAAACAAGTTACCTCTTTCCACAAAAACTTTATTTATTTATTTTTTTAATCTCTATCTAAGGTCGCCCGTCAACTAATTAAAAATTAATAATTTTAAAAATATCAAAAATATAAAATGAACTAGTCAAAATCGATAAAGATTTTGTCGAAATTTTTGAAACAAAACGGCTTTTTAAGAATCATCAAAGGTCAAAATATTCTTAGATTAGTCCAGAGAAAACCCTTGACAGAGGCGTACCGAGGCAGTTGGGGGCCTGGGGCGGCACTACAGGAGGGGGCCATATATTGAATTTTTTTTTTTGGAGGGGTGCTAAATTTTTTTTTTTTTTTTTATCTAAATTTTTCCGTTTTTACTTGAGCCCTGAGGGCCCTGGGCCCTCTCAAAGTGAAATTTTTATTAAATTTTTTTTTATAAATATATGGGGGCCTATGCCGGCTCGGGGCCTGGGGCGGACCGCCCCCCGCCCCTCCCCCTCGGTACGCCACTGACCCTTGAATTTTTGCCTTATGTTTAATAAACACCCAGTAATTATATCATCAATTTTTTATTTTAAAAGTATTATTATTTTATACAACATTAAAGTTTAATACCAATAAAATTTAATATTGCATTATTTATACATAGGCTTCCTAAGATATGTAATGTTATAAAATTGTTATCGTAATAGATAATAAGTAGGGATTTTACTTTTATGAAAATCAATTTTGAATAACTATTCATTTCATTTTTTCTTTCAAAAATCAGCCTATTATTATTATTTTACCTACAGTAATAGGCAGCATGCCACGACTGATATCGAGCAATCCAAATTTGTAGGTGCCATCCTTCAAGAGCCCGTTAAAATCAGTGAAGGGCAGCCTCTCTTTATAAATAGTCAAAGATGAAATTAATTTAGCTGAATATCCAGCAATTACGACTACAGTCACTATATAAGATGTAACGAAGACAATTCGTAATGAAAGCGGAAGGTTACTACTGTCGTAACCTGAGAAAAAAAAACAGGAAAACAAATTTTTCTTATTTTTACCGAAATAAATTCCCAATTATTTCTTACCCTGGCTTAAGAAACTACCAACTAATTTCATTATGATGTCGCTCAAACTCTCATTGTTGTCCGTCCAAATTCGATTTCCTAAAATTTTTATCAGCATGCCAAAGAAACTGATAACGAGCATATTAATACACAGAGCGAGCCACATGTCAAGACCAAAGGGCATAGCTACACTCGACCATTGGAGCTGGCCATGTGGAGCTTTTCTGATGAAGATATAATTTCTACAACAAGATGAAAAGTTAACTCATATGAAGAATTTTAAGTTAAGGCCGTTTCACACGTAGGGTTTTCAGGTTACATTGCATGCGATATTACGTCACTGCAAGCAGAGCCAGCAGTGGGATGGACTCACACAAGACATGCAGCCAGCGATTAAAACTTGAGCTGTCAAAAATTATAATAATACGTATTAATATATTCACACGTCTCAGAGGGAGGGGCTTATCAAACATGATGAGTTTGGAAGTCTAAGGGTGGCGGAAATGGCCGAATATAGCCCTCTGGTGGTCGCCTTTTTTTTTATAAAATATTTCAAAAAAATAAAACGTAAGCTGTCAAAATCAAATAACCCGTCTTTTTGGTTAAAGTCAGCCATGTTGGATGACTTTAAAAATCCAACTCTGTGATTGGTCGATGCTTGGGGTTGAAAAAAAGGTACGCAAAAAAATAGAACATAGGCAGCCAAAAATCCATGCAATGAGACGCTAGGGTCATAAATGACGTCATATCGCATGCGATATAACCACCCTCCGTCTGAAACGGCCTTTATTTAGATTCTATTCATATTTATTTAATCAGCCCATGTCGGCATAAAATAAAATCATTCATAAAATACAGTACTGTATTTTTTTAATCCTTTTCAGCTTCAGACACGGGATTATTATATTAAATATAAAGTACCGATGCCTACCGGGGGACTTTCAGCATGCTGATCCGAACTTTCGTTTGGTATCATGCAACGAATGTAGTGACTGTTGCTCTTCTCCGTAGCCAGGTCCCCCGGCGTACTATATTTTTATAAAACCCTCTTTAGTTTTCTTGGTATCGGTCTCCGGCGTCGGGAATGATATATTTTTCTGCCGATACCCCAGCCCTGCTTTTAATCCTTGCAAATTATTAAATGGTTTAATCCCTTTAAGACCCCATTCGAGAGCGACTAAAGATGTTTTCACCTGACTGTGATGATAGGTGTGAGGAAATCGACGAACTCCTTCCTTTCCCTTTTGAAGACTAGAGGCTGAATGGCCACTGGCACGGAAGCGTTCAGTTGATAAGGGCTTTGCGAATTGCCCAGCCAGGATGGGTCCTTCGTTAAGATTAGATCAGTCCTATATCCAATCATTAGCCATTAGATTGAATCGTTACTAAACTACAATTGAAAGATATATTAAACCTACCTAAAATTTAACTTTTCTTGAATTGCATTCCAAATCAGGCCAAAATATCCTTTTTCAAACACCATTATTCCGTTTATCTCTTTCATTTGTGTATATCGTTGATTCTATAATAATAAAAAACAATAATTTATAAAAAGCAATCAAAAGAAAGGACGAAAAGAAAACTAATCTATTCATATAGCGAAATTTAATCTAGAATTTTACCCCTGTTAGAATAGATGCCGAAAGATTCATGATCTAAGGGTCAGGTCATTACTTGGCTCAACTTCCTGAACAATAAAATTTAATTTAATTATAAAAATATTTTTATTAAACACACAATTGAAAATAACGCCGACATGCATTCTAAATGCTACACACACACACACACACACACATCAAACATATGTGTGCGTAAACACTTGACTATAAATTTATCGGATTATTATGATTCTCTGACTGTTGATGGCTAGTAAACTTGGTTTCCATAATCAAATAAGCATTCAGTCTTGTTATTGGTTTTCCATGTTATTACATCCTTAAACTAATTGACATTTACAGGTTTACTATTTCATATTACCTATGAAATAGTAATATGAATAACTTTATTTGATTTATTTACCCAAAATATCCCATCTCTTATTTGAAGTTTGAGATTATTTACATATTTTCCTAAATAATAACACGGATTGATTAATGAACTGATTTATTTAGATTTTCTTTCTGTGGTCATGTTATTAGGATGTTATGTTCTTACTTTGAAATCTGATTAATTTAGATCTAATCCAATTTTACTAAGAAGTTACTTACTGGTTTATTCTGGAATACCGCGATAAATAATTAATTTATTGTGTAAAAAGGAAAATTTTGACTAATTGAACACTGTGTGAACTATTATAAAAAAAAATATATTTTGTTGGCTAAATTGCATTTTTATTAATAATTTCATCAGAACTTACTTTGGACAAAAATGAATGTATTAAAATTAGAAACAATTTTTTATAAGATATACGAGGGGGTGTCAAAAAATATCGTGAATTTTTTTTTTATATTAGAATATTCTGCTTTTATTGAAATTCTTTACTTTATTTATTTCTTTATTATATTCTACTCTTCTTCTCACCTCATAAGTTAAAGCTTTCACATGGACTCCATGGAATTGATTTCGTCGGTAGATCAATGCTTGAAGAACGAGATGACTTTTTTGAAAATGCGAATCAGGCATCCATTTTGCCAAATAATGATCTTCTAATGGTTCATTCGGTTGCAAGCGATATATTTCCGAAAGAGACATTTTTTTGGAGGTAGAAATAATGAGTAGAAACACTTGGCTGTTAATTGGCGCTATTACTTCTTCCAGCCATAACGTACTTTCCTCTTTCGGCAAAATCATCAACACCATCACATTCAAGTCATACTAAAAATATAAAAGAAATTCTCTTAACGTTGCAGTCTTTTAACCAATAAAACTTACAAAATTCACGAAGTTTCAGTCTAAATTTATTGAACCAACTTCAGCTGACTTCGAAGAATTAATACAGTGTTTATCCATATGTAGCCAAAAGTTTGTAAATTTTTTAAAATTATCAAATCTTTCTCTACATATGGGTAAATACAACTCCCTGTCACCTGATAATGGTAGAATAAATTTAGACCGTAACGTTCCAAATCGTGAGATTTGAGTTTTATTGGAGAAGACCACTGGCTGATAATTTACAAATATAGAATAAAATTCAGAAGGAAAGTAGTGAAAACGTCAAATTTTTATTATAGGCCCTATTATAAAATATAATTAATTTGATTTCGGGAAATCATTTCGCTTTTTATACCACCAAGAGAGCCACTTGAGGATGTTTAGAGAATTTATTTAATATGTAGAAGATTTTAAATAATCAAAAAACCTTACAGCTCTCAAAGGACTTTTTTCAATTTTTATAATTGGAGGTTTACTTGTCCAACTTTTAATTTTTGGACTTTTCAGTTAAAATATTAGATAAAAAAACACCAAATTTTATTTACGCCACTGGTGAATTGAATGGTAGTATCTATTGGATAATAAATGGATAAAATATTATTTTAATATAAATATAAGAAGAGTGTGTTTTCATTTAATAACCACCACTTAAATGAAAATTAGAGACTTGGAGGAGAATAAAAAGTAAAAAATAAAAGAAAATAGCCTATAGATTTGCTATAAAATTAAACGAAATTGAAATAGTTGGAGGTTTTCAAACAGAGCCCTAAGGACTGTAAAGCCAGTCAATATATCGTTTAAGATAAAGAGAATTTATAAGATGAGTTTGAGTTGAATGGGCAGTCCACGCTCCCTGGAGTCAAGTCAGGGGGCGGGATCTGCCCAACAATGAAATTTTTTATTTTTTCCTGAGCATTATTTACAATAGTTTAGGATCTACATCGAAAAGTCACAATGGCCTACACTAGTGAAGTTTTAAATATTTTTTTATTCACTTTCATTTTCGTCAACGTACTGGTATATACTGTAAGAAAGAACGTTTAATTTCACTCGTTCATTTCATTTTTAAGCACAATAAGAATTAAAACCGAAAGCTGGAACGAGAAAGCAATAGCAAGCTTTTAAAGATTTTTTTAAATTAGTCTCCATTTCTCACTTTTAAATCGAATAATTTTTTAAATTCCAAGTAAGCATAACAGTCCCGGAGATCTAGGGGAGCTGTGAATTGGTCAAATTCCAATTGCATTGCATACCTGAGTTAAACGTTGAATCGTGAATCGGGGAAGCGCCAATGTCAGTAAGACAGCCAGGGTGGTTAGCCGTCTACATTTATAGGCATTCAAGTGAGGGTCGAATTTCTGGATAGGTGCCACGGCAACAGGTATTGGAATATCTGTAGAAGAAGCCCTGACGAAATTAACCCATTCCTTCGGGAAAGCCAGTGGCACTGAAAAATAATAAATATTTATGTACAATATATATTTTTAGAATTAAGCATGCACCTGAACTATGGCTCTGAGGTAGAGTATTAGCTTCTGGTGCGAAAGAACAAGAGTTCTCATCTCGTACCAGGGAAAAAAATTTATTTCAATTGAATTGAAATACGAATCAATTGGAATGGAGTCTATCTAAATGGCCTCACATGCCGAAAAAGACCTTAAACAAATAAAAAAAAAAAGAATTAAGTAATCAAAATATATTTTGCCGTTTAATATAAAAGTTTATAAAAATAAAACATCAATTTTAGTAGTCAGGGGTCGCCCTCATATTAAGTAACGCGTTAGGGGGGAGGGGACTGGCCACAACGTTACTAATTGTGACATGGGGGACCCGGGGTTTCTTTAAGCAAGCGTGTCATAACAATTTTGAATATATAAAATTTTTTGAGTTTGAAAAGTTGAGATGAGACTCGCTTACTAAAAAAAAAACCAAATGAATTTCGCAAGAGGAAAAATCTGGTGTGATTAGCACAGCACACAACTTTCTCTTACCTTCGGTAATCGAAAGTTGTGTACTGTGCTTGTCTCACCAGATTTTTTGTGTCGACATGTATTTAGTTTCCGACAGTAAGGTACATTTGATATTCAAGATGTAAAATTTATAAACGCCTTTTTTGGCGATATTCTAGTCTCCCCTCCCCACTCTCACAGTTTGACACATACAAATCCCCCTACAAATATTATGTCACAACATTTAGCCTTTATTTTTTTTTAGTATGTGAGTCTCCCCCCCCCCAACGCGTTACGTAATATGTAGACGACCCCTCTTAAAAAAAAAAAAAAAACTTTTATATGAGTCTCTCAATCAAACGGCGGACCAGGGAAATCTTAACAATTTTGTTTATATTTTAATGGAAAGGTAGCTTAGGGCTAATGGATAGGATATAGCTGGTAAATAGGCTATATTAATTTAATGGAATAGGGTTGAAACCAGAAAAAAAAACCTTCTATTTATATAATACTCTTTATTCGGGACGGGCTTCAAATCTCTTCCATTAAATTAATTAAATTTAAAAAGTAATATTTAATATTGTCATCGAGAATTAGTGGCAAGTACTATTTTTTCAGTTAACTATTGTAGATTTTTTTCGTTTTTCACCTATTTTCTTATTTAACTTGTTATTGTAAAAATTCGTTAATAGCAAAGTAAAATAAAAAAATTTTAAATCTAATTTTATATAGGATTTGTTAGAAAAAAAAAATGTTCAAACATAAACATGACAGTTTCGGCTCTTTTTATTTGTATTTGTGATTTTATTTCGCCTTGCTATCAGTAAACAATAGGATTATTTATTCAAAATATTTAAGTTTTTTTTTTTTTTTTTTTTTATTTAAAAACAAATAGCATTTACCTGATTCACAATTCACAAGAAGATACACACAACCATTGCTATTGGCTTGTGCAAACGAACTAACGAAGGACGAAATGAGAGGATCGAAATGTTGTTTTGTACTATCCACGAAACGTAAGATGAAAATGAAGAGGAGTAAATGAAGGCCTGACTTCATTGGACACACATTTGAACATGTGACATTAGATCACTAAAACAGGGAAAAGATAAAATATAAAATCTAGAGATAGGCAAATATTGACTTGGTTAAAAAAAAAAATGAAGTCGCTACACGCAATATTATTTTGATTAAGGATGAGATTTTTTTATCAATAGAAATATAAAAAAAAACGTAGGTCTATAACCTAGCATCCCCTATATGATATATATGATTTGTTGCACAATAATGTCATCTCTTCTTTCTATAAATATATAAGGGGTCGTTCACGCCTTTTTTGATGATATTCTAGTCCCCAGCCCCCCTTGTTACAGTTAGTTCACATACAAACAAACCTCCCTACAAATATTATGTCACAACTACCCCCCCCCCCCCCCCCGAAATCTGTTTAAAACTTTTTCTTACAATTTCCTATACAAAATTGATATCATTTCAAATAATTGGAATATTTTTAGTGTGCGAGTTTCAATCCATTTTTTCAAACTAGAAAAATTTTAAAATTCAACTTTGAATTGTGATGTCACACTTAGATAAACCCCCCGGGTGCCCTAGAATTAGTAACCCCCAGAGAATTAGTAACGTTTTCTCCCCCCCCCCCCCCCCCCCCCCTCCTCCGCTTCCTGGCAAAACCCAGTCTCCTGCATTGAATATGTCATATATTGCATATTGTCTTAGTAAAAAAAAGAGCTCTGAATAGTAAATAGCTTATATGGATCAATTTTTTAAATAGGATAGGTAAATAATTAAAAATATTTTAAGTTAGATATCTTATTTGAACATCTATATTTTACATTGTATCGTGACAGTCCTTTAATTAAAATAATCCAAAGTATATATTACTAGAATATATATAAATAATTTGAATGCATATGTGTATTTTTTTTTTATCAGATTGAAAGAAAATTAGCCAATAGATCATACATATGCCCTGTAGGTCATAGGCATGGGCGTAACTAGGGTGGTTCCGGGGGGGGGGGGAGAAAAAGGCATGTACCCCCCCCCCAGAAAGCTCCCCGACCCAAGAAAAATTGAATCAATATAGGGCCTTCCAGAACTCCCGGAGGATAACTGGTCCCATGCCCCCTCCAGCGAGGATGGCTGGTCCCATGGTCCCTCACCAGCGAAAGCTTCTAGTTACGCCCATGGTCATAGGCTATGCGTATTCAAAGATCGACTTCATAATCAGATTTTAAAAATGTCCTTTATATGTATAAAATACTGTGGAAATCGAATAAGAGCAGTAAGAGATTTAAAAATTCCTCTGATTAATAGCAAGAGGTATTTGGACCCATAGGCGGATATAAGGGGGGAGGTAAAGGGAGTAATTACCCCCCCCCCCGAGATTTGAAAAAATACTTTTTTTCGCAAAAAAATTTATTTTTAATATAAAATTTTAAAAATTAAGACTTAAAAATCTGATTTGTATTTAACTTATATTCTGGCAAAAAAGCACAGAATGCACCTTTAAATTACCGAAATTAAAAATAGTGTGCTGTGCGACGAGTCACACCAGATTACCCCCCCCCCGAGAAACACCTCTGGATCCGCCCTTGTTTGAACCTTTGATTTTAAAATACTGTAAAATAGAGTGAAGTTTCAAGTAATTTAAAATTTCATCTTTTTCCTTACCTCATTCTCTTGATTATTAAACAGCATAAAAAATGATAGATTAGATCGAGAGAAAAAACATCCCAGTTCTTTGCAAAGCTGCTGTTGTTAAGAAGAAATTTCGTCAAACAAAAATTCATCAAAAATTTCTTTTGTTTTGTTACCACTCAAAAACAAGACTGAAAAACATGAAAAATAGAGAGATATAGTTGAAGAGTTGAAATTTCAAGTGCAAGAAAATCTAACAAGAATGACAATAAAAGCCTACCGGTACTTGCCTTTAAAAAAGGAAGAATTATTTTCGCCAACTAATCTAAATTCGATAATTACTAAATTTATATTAATAACGAATCAATTAAGAATATTTACCAACTGTATTATTATTTTCTTATTATGATTTATAACATACATTGTATTTACAATGATTTATTATCTACTGTTATAAATCCCATTTGTTTACAAGACTTAATAAGAGAAAAAACAGATCGAATGTATATTTCTGAAAATGAAATGACTCGTAAATTTATGAATAATAATAAGTTGTTATTGAAAAGGATGTCGATGAGATAAGTGGCTGTCCATTGATTAGTTTAATACGTAGGAAGAGAGGATTTCAGCCAAACATAGTATGCCTTTTATAAAAGAATATAAAGATATAAATATGGGCCAGATATAGGCTAATAGGGGATCGGCATTAGACCAGCTTGCCATCTTTTACAGGAGTGCTGAACTATTTGACACAAAATTTTTAAATATAACTACTAATCGTTTTTTTAAATTTTCTTAATTAATATGTGATTAAAAATAACAATAAATTTCATTTAAAAAAAAAAAATTAAGATTTTTGGGATAGATGGTTTGGCTGATAACAAAAAAATTAATTTCCTTAATTTCTTAATAAGTCATTAAAAAAATTATAACTCTCTATCCCAATAATCCCTTATGAATATAATTGATTTAAAAAATCTGGTGTGACTGGTCGCACAGCACACAACTTTCTCTTACCTTCGGTAAGTCGAAAGTTGTGTACTGTGCTAAAGGGCTTCTAGAAGTTGTAGAGATTTTAAATAGCTTTAATTTAAAAAAAAATTTGAGGTCGATAGCTTCAAAATTGTGGCCGCTGGAAAGTCCCAAAATTAGCACTCCGAGACGCGCACCTTAAATGAAAATCTCATTATAAGAAAACGTTTCGGCTTTTAGAAAATGCCATTTCAGTTCTCATGAGCTGAAACGAGCATAAATAAAATTATAATACAACAACATAATTTTTTTTTTTTTTTTAATTACTGTATAAAAAACTTAGGCCTACACACATGTTTTTTATAACTAAAAAAAAAATGATGTTGCATTAAAATTTTTATTTAAGCTTGTTTCAACTCATAAGAACTGAAATGGCATTAACTAATTAAAGCCCAAACGTTCTTTTGTATTTGGATTTTCATTTAATAAAGGCTCTCTCCTGTTTGGCTGACATCTTCATATTTAAATATTTATATTTTGGTGTATATTAAATATTTGTCTCCGTTGTTTTAATGTATCTAAAATATAAGTGATAATTAAAATAAACCTAATTATCTTAAGTGGTAGCTCGTTTGGCAACACATTTATTTATGCTGTAAAGCTGAGTTCACTTAATTGACACGAGAGGCGCCAGTAATCAAGAACGCCTGCTAGTTAGGCAAAATCTTTCCAAAAAAGATAATACTATTGCATATTTAATAGGGGATGTGATGGTGAATATTCAAGGTCTATTTAAGATCATTGGCATCGTTTTGCTCGCTATATAATAATTTCTATGAAAATTTCAAAATTCTGAGTTAACAGTGGCAGCAACAAACTATCTTTTGGTTGTTAATTAACATATTAATTTCGAGACGTTCAAAAGAAGAAATTAAATCACACACAGCAACAACCTATTCATTACCAATAAAAAATATTAAATAATAAAGTATATATTAAATTCAGAAGGTCTTAAAAATAATTTAAAACAAACCATTAACTCAAATTTCCCAAAAAAAAATCCTCCGGGAGTCGAACAACGGATTCATGATACTATATATTCTTACAATCCAAGAAACAATCGATAAAAATGAAAAAGACTGGCAATGGAAAGAAAAGAAGAATTGTTTTTCGGATTAATGTAGTTTAAGAGTTTTTATTTATTTTGTAGTCATCTACAAATAACAAAATTAATAAATAAAAAAAAAGTATTCTTTAAGCAAAAGAAGAAATGCCAGTCTTAGCTCGGGTAACTCGTGATCGCCAATCAACGTACTCGCCAGATGCGAGCCCCTGAGTATTGTTTAAATATATTTTGAGATTTAAATACAACATTTTAATATATTTAAATATCTATACAATTACAAAAAAAAAAGTGGCACAATTTGCCTTTAAAGGCTTTTTCACAAACGTTCATAAATATATACAATCACAAGCACACTTAAAAGCACACGAACAACACTAATAAATAAATAATATGACTATTTGCACTGTCTCTCTACCTCTTTTGACTCGGTTCATATTTTGAGCATCAAAACCGGAATTAAGGAAAAGATATCAAATTGAGAGATATTAATATTTGTTTTATTTTGAAACTTTCTATTCAAAGTATTTAAAATTCATTGTTATGGAAGAAATTTTGTTTTGTTTAACGATTGTTTTACAAATTCATTTTAGCATTTTAATTATGAATAAAGTTTTTGTCATTTTTTATTAACATTAAATTAATATTTCCCTAATTAATATTTGTTCAATATAGTATATAAATCTCCGGGGTATGTGCCCACTGAAGGTCCCGAGGCCAATGAGCCTCACCCTTAGATTTCTAATGTTAAAAAAAATTTAATACCATTTTGATAAAATTTTTCCTCTGTGTTTCTGGTCTTTTTGGATTACAACTCAAAGACTGGTCGATTTTTAGTCGAGCGATATTTTAGTCGATCGAGTTGATCTGCAGTTGTCGTGTGCGCACTTTCATTGAACTTAATTCATTTTTAGACCATCGACTAAACTATCACTCGACCATGTGCGCCCAGCCTTAATGCGCTCATGAAAAAAATGAAATATTTAAGGAAATAAATAAATATTCAAATTTAAAACTGAAGATTTTTTATTGGGGGGGGGGGGGATAAAAGAGGACGCTTAATATATAGACCCGGGTTCGGGGGGCTCTCGGCGGCTCTCAACATTTGATTTAATCTCTTGATAAACGTTATAAAGATTTTGTTGTTATTAATATTTAAGAGAAAAATTTGTTTGTAAATAGTGAGAAATGAATTTGTAAAAAATAAGTAAACAACGCTCTCTGATTAATTAAAAAAAAAAAAAAAAGGAATATATTTAATTATCTTTGGGAATAATTTTTCATGTAACCTATAAAACAAATTTTTTTTTAATAATTGATTTTTAAAAAATTTTCATTCTCTTTATTATGTTCGATTTTTCTTGAATAGCGAAAGATCCTGTTAATTTTAAATAAAAAAAAAAAAAAAGATTGAATATTGTGAATCAGTCATTTGTTTTCATCTCTTTGATTAACTTTCTCTTTCCTTAATTCCGAATTTTCCTTTTCCCTCCCCTTCTCTATTTGTTTTCTGTTTTGGCACTCGTCTCACTCGCACTTTCAACTTTTTGTTGCCGGCTTGTTGTACGCCGAAAAAAAAGCGAGAGCTTTCATAAGTTGATAACTTTTCGAAACTGGAATATTACTATCGTACAGTCGTTTAGAACTTTTGCAATCGACATAAAACCACCAATTGCATTTTAGTATCGTCTGATCGAAGAGAGTGGATTCCGGGCAAAGGAACGATTTCATGATGAGGCCGTCATCGGTAAAAGCGCACACGTGAAACACCTGTAACAAAAAAAAATAAATAAATAATACGAACTTCTTCTCGGTAACGGAAAGATATTAAGTTAATAAGAAGACAGGAAACAAAGTCAGTTTCTCTTACCAAGTAAAAAACTCAATTATCTAGCACGGAAATATTAACTTATTACTTTTAAGGTTATCAATCTGAAGATTTTTTTATGAATAAATTATTTATTCATCTATATTATTATTATTATTTATACTAGCTCGTTAATATCATAAAAATTATCTTCTCTCATTTGTGCTAATGACATTCTTTGGAAACCATCAATTATCACAATCAAAACATATGTTTTCACGAGTGTCATATAGTGTGTATGTAACTTGGATTAGAAAGGAAGATGAGGAAATTTTTCAGAGGCGGTTCTGATTAAAACAGATATATTTAAAAAAATGAAATGTCAATCCAGCTAAAAGATCACAAATTGATCGAGAGAAGAAAAAAAAAAAATAGGGAATTTGATGATATAAATTGCAACACAATGTTCGGAATGATTATGCAAATTTGATTGATCAAATTTCAATTATAGAATTTAGTGGAATAAGTTTTTTTTTACTTTCTCTTACCTATGTATATATGTAATATAGTCTATATATATATATATATAGAGAGTAGTGGATTCATGTCAAAAATTCGATGTCGAGATTTTGGTGGATCTTCACTTTTTGAGGTCGGCTGAATCCAAAAAAATGGTTTTCGCGACATGGTCTGTCTGTGTGTCTGTCTGTCTGGGTTCAATTTAAAGCATGAAGGAATTCAGTTAGGAGGTTCAAATTTTATATTTAAGTTAGGCACTCTCCTAGGGCGTGAAAATAAGCTTTTAAACAAAATCGGCCAAAGTGTACTAATACTTTACTGATGTAGTTTTTCAGTTTTTTTCGATTTTCTCAAAATTTGCTCCAACGATTTTTTTTTTTATTCAAAAATCAATTATCTTTTAGATTCTCTTTAAAATGTATATTCTCATTTTGTCATTGAAATCTTCTGAAGACCACTTTACTCTTGTACACTTCATAGGAAGGATAGAACTGGTTGCCATGGTAACAAAATATAAATATTTTTCCATACTTATAAATTTTACATCTGAATTCAAATGTTCCTTACTGTCAGGAACTAAATATATGTCGACACAAAAAATCTGGCGTGACAAGCACACCACTTTCGATTACCGAAGGTAAGAGAAAGTTGTGTGCTGTACGCCAGTCACACCAGATTTTTACACTATCATTCATTTATTCAGTGCGTTTTTAAGAAATATATAATTAATAAATTACATTCTTGAAAATGCTTAATAAAGAGAAGATGTTGCTTGTTAAAAATAAAAGATAATCAATATTTTTTTTCAGGTGTAAATGATGGTTTGGAGGACACCTATAATTCGTGTGACCCACGACTGTTGCCTGTGCGTAAATCTCCCAGTGATCTTATCTATTTATTCCACTCTTTCAGTTATTAATCAATAATAATCCATAAGCTTTTTCCTTAGGGTCACTGGTATTTTTTCCTAAGAAACAGAATTATATTTGCTACCAATTGTTTTAAATTATTTGGTAGTCAATATAATCTAATCGCTCAGAACGAACATATTTTCTACGGAGGAATTTATAATGGAGAAATTTGTTTATTCAAACATTTTCTTACTCACATCTGAAGAACAAAAATATATCAAACAGAAAAATTTAATTTAAAATTACAGTGTAAAATATAAAAAAAAAAAACGGTGTAAAAATAAAGATTTTTAGAGTTCGTTATGACTTTTACAAGAGTGGGAAGTGTATTCTAATGCTGCAATTAGCAAGTAAATGAACAAATTTTCTAATAATAAAATTCCAATATTATACTTGAATCCAAGTTCTTAGTTAAATTACAAAGCTTCTCAGTGTAATATGAAGCTTTCAAATTGATTAAATCTATTTTTATTGAAATGAATTAATTCCCCCAAGTACCAAAATAGTATCTTCTTTTTTAAAATATATGTTCTCGATGGTTTTCATAAATTAAACTTTCCATTTGCTGTTAAATAAAATTAGTTAATGAAAATGTCAGAAAAATTCATAATAATAAATGAAAGAACAGAGTTTCTAATATAAATTTATAATTTAATTCAATCAAAATCTAAATTAGTTCACGATTTAATGAAGAGATTTAATTTCCATATAAAGTTTCCCTTTTCAATGAAATTTTTCTTGTAATAATGATGAAATAATAAATAAATTCACGCATAAGAGATCTAATACAGGATAAACTCTGACACGCTGGCCGTCAAGTTGATGATTTCACTTTTAGCCAGAGAAATGAAATATGATTTTATTGTGAGAAATAATAAATTAAGAATGCAAATAAAGTAAAAATACGCTCCATATATTAGATGTAAGTTACATATACAAACTTGACATTGAATCCCAAATCCATCTAGGACCCCCCCCTCCCCCTCCACCCTTTGGACAGAAAAAAATCATACAAAAGCACTTTAAATTTAATTTTAATCGTGAAGAAAGCCATCTTCAACTACGAAACGGCAACAAATTAGAGTGTTTTTTTTTTATATTCTTACTTTCATTATCTATTATTTACTTTTGTTAAGTTCGACGCACAAAAAAAAAATCTTCGTTAAGGCAATTCATTAATATAAAGGGATTACAAGGTGACAGATGAAAATGGAAATCTTGTTTATTAAGAGAACAGGACTCACTGCCTGTCTGTCTATTTGTTTGTTCTAAATTATTTTTCTCGAAAAGAAGGAAATTAGCCTTGCAGGAAGTATGCTAATCGTCTTGCTCTTTTCTTTATTTAAGGAAATTAAGAGATTTTCAACCCCCTCTTTTCTTCTTGTATTAAGGAAACATTTTGGATAAGATTTGAATATACTCTCTTTAAAAAAAATATATATATTTATGGAATAAATAAAATGGTGTGGCGATCACAAACAGAGCAATATAAGGATTTAATTAGCCTGGTAAAAATATTTCTTTCAAAAACGTTACTTAATTTCAACTGGTAACTGTTGGCTCTAGTTGAAACATTATGCTTTAATAGGAGAATTAAATTCAAATCATTGAAACAAAAAACCTTGTGTATCATACTTGAATTTAATTCTCCTATTAAAAACGTTATTCCCATAACAAAACTAATTTAAATAAAGTCTATTTAACACCTCTGCCAATGCTCAAAACTCTAAATTAATTATAAATAGGAAAAATTTTGATTATAAAGTTTTACCACCACTTTTTTTGATCGGCCACCATTTTGAAATTAATTGACTTACAAAGATGAGACAGGTAGGTTACTATCAAAAAACTAAAAATATATGTGGATACAAAAAATCTGGTGTGAACAGCAGACAGACTAATCTCACAGCCAACTAATATTTCTTACCTTCGATCTGAGTTTAGCGCCATTTCAATCTTTTAGAAGCCAATAAAATTAAAATAAGTATCTTCGCCTAGCACGGAAAGCGAAAGAAAAGAGGTATGACCTTTGTTTCAAAGGATATGGAAAGATAAAAAATATTTTTCTTACCATACAACCCAAATCTTCATCAGCGTAGAGTCCCGGAAAATGTTTTTGTTCACCGCAATAAAATGATGTGTCAGGTAATTCCACTCGAGAAGCGAAATTATCATCAAAATTCTTATCATAATTAGCTGGGTAGTATTCCCGCGGGGCGTTCATCACTTTGTTCCCAGATGAGGTGAGTGAGTACTTCTTAACTGGCTTTTGTGTTGTACTAGCGGTTGTCGTCGGCCTACGGGTGGTTGTCGTTGTTGTCGTCGTTGACGTTGTTGTCAACTTGGTCGTTGGAATTGTATAAGCGGATGCAGCAAGAAGTTGTTGTTTTCGGGCTAAGAGGGCAGCTGTCAAACCCTCAACAGTGAGATTGTTAGCCTGTGCCAATTTTTCAATGGTTTGACCCATGAGAGAGAGATCATCTTGATGAGCGGCTGCTCCTAGACGATAGGTGAGAGTGTTGTCTTGGCGATTCTAAAAAAATTCAAAGTTATTCATTAGTAATAATAAAGAGACACTGCGCGTCTCGAAAAGTCGTTAGAACACGATTGACTACCGAGTTACTCTAGGCGGCAAGAGATGGCGTTAGTTTTTCCCCTAGGGATATAGAGCGAATTTTTTTTAAAAATAACTTTTATTTAATGCGATTAATCTAAAAAAAAATTTATTTTTTCGAAAATCAAAAAAATGGCTTCTATAAGTTGTAGATATTTTAAATAGCTTTAATTTAAAATAAATTTGAGGTGGATAGCTTCAAAATTGTGGCCGCTGGAAACTCTCAAAATTAGCACGTCGAGACGCGCACCTTAAATGAAAAGCGATTTATAAGAAGTTTAATTTTGTAATGAAATGCGTATTTTCGGGGGAAACCAAGAGAGGGGGATATTCAAAAATAGGCTTCAGGCCAACAATATTATATTCTTATATTTTTTTAATTTATTCAGAAATTATTTTCATTTGAAGGGAATAAGTACAGTCAGTTTCAATATTAACCGCCAGCACTAGAGAATAGAGCCGTGAGGTCAGACAATCAGAGTGCTTAGCTGCCGTAATTGTTGTCTCAAAAAAAAGTATTTCCAATGAATTATTAAAAAAAGTTCTAAGTACTCTGGTTGTCTAACTTCACGGCTCTATTCCCAAGGGTGGCGGTTAATATAGAAACTGACTGTACATTTTTTTTTCCAATATTTTGATAAATTTTATGCTAAAATGGGGAAAGTAAGATGATTTTTTCTTGCCCGTTTTTTATAGAAATTGAAATTTAAAATTTTATTATATTTTTTTTTCTTTTAAATTAGTTTAAAAGCCAAGTGACCGTAACTGATTATTTATACTAATAATACAATTCTTTGAAATTTAATTTGATTTAGAGAAATTTCAATTTCTATATTGAGTGAAAAGAAAAGAAAATTAGTTTGATTGAATTAATAATATTTTATAGTTGATTTCGTTTCATTTGAACCGTAGAGATCAGCGTTAAGTAAGTAGAGCAATCAAAAATGTAAAATAATATATGAACCGTCAAATTTATTGAAAATATAGATATAGATCTCGAAAACTAGTTTATTTTTGTAAAGTTAAAGATCTACGATCAGCAGTTGATGAAGAACAACAAAAATGGATTAATTTCGATCTCATTTTAGGATTGAAACGTCGCTTTTGTTTTCAATAAAATAAAGTTGGAGAAATAAGTCTCCATTTTTATTATTTTCTATCTTATTAAAAAAAAAAACTCCTAGATAAGCAACTTTATACAAATAAAAAAAAAAAAAACTATTTAATTTTTCTATTTCAATCAATTTTTTTACCTCTTCAGGTTTACAATAGAAATTTGTTACATATTAGTGAATCAATAACAACATCTGGATTTCAAAATTTTCTCTGATATCTAAAAAAATTTCTGTTGTAAATTCAAAGAGATATACAGCAGAGGGTCAACAGTTTGTTAATTTAAAAAAATACCGAAGAGTTTCTGAAAGTTCACCAAAACCGGTTAAGAAAATTAAATCATTTCAAAATTATAATAATTTTTAATATATCCTTATTATATTGGCTGTGAGCATTAAATATACCTAGTACGTAAATGTGTGGAATAAAGTCAGCCAAGGAAAAGTAAATAACAAATTAATACTGTCGACGTTTCGAGCGCTCGTCGCCCTCTTTCTCAGAACAGTTTAATTACTACCATCTGTAACAATTGACACAGACTTTCCTGAGGGAGAGCACGACGAGCGCTCGAAACCACGACAGTATTAATTTGTTATTTACTTTTCCTTGGCTGACTCTATTCCACACATCTATATTTAATTTTTAATATTTATCAATTAGTATAAAACTCCATTTTGTTAATCACTAGCCTACTAATATTACTTTAAGTTTCAACTTTTGGGGCGAAATAAAAAAAAAAAAAAGTTTCAACTTTAAAATTTTTTATTTCCTGTTTGTTATCAATTCTTTCATTAAAATGAAAAGTTTATAGATTGTATAATAAATTGTTAAGTGAAAATAAAATTTTCAATTTTTATTTACGTTTTATCAACATTTTTAATCAAAAAGGAATATTCATTCATTATCAAATAAAGGGAATATCGTCAAAAGTATCAATTGTTAGTCTCGCAATTTTCTCTTTTAAAAAATATTTATTTCTTTATTAAATGAATGTCCAGTTCATTGCAACATGCATGATCTAAATAATTGCGTGTCAAAAGCCCCTCTCTACTCTCTCTCTCTCTCTCTCTCTCTGTTTTTAAGAAACGAGAAGACAATTATTTTCTCTGATGCAAGTAAGTTGAGAGTCCATCTGTTTGATTAAGTTTAAAAGAATTACATCCATCAGCTGATATCCTCATTACAATGCAATTTTATTATTATTTTAAAAGATCTATGATATTGCGAGATTTGTATATGTCTAGAACATGTAATTGCTCTCCGGATTTGATGAATAATAATGATTTGGTAATTTAAAGGCTTAAAACATGAAATGTAAAATTTTGTTTATAATAATAGAAAATTGAAGGACTTTTCTATTTCTTTGTTTTTTTTTTTTTTATAATTTGAGTTCATTGACTTAGTGATGAGAATTTAAAAAAAAAAGATTTTTTTTTAATAAAACCAATTTATTAAGGTAGAATAATTTAATAAAAAAAAATAATAAATTTATGCATTAGACATGAAGATAATAAATTTTTTATTGTTTAAAAATCATTCCATTTTGGATAGTGATTATTTTTAATTTTTTTCGGGATCTTTGAAAATTTTATATTTAGGGACCTCTGTCTTTTCAGTTTGTTTGGGAGGAGTTTGGTTAATATTTTGTGGCTCAAAATCGAGTGGCGTTTGTATGACTGAGATTTTTACCAATCAATCTGTTCATTTTATTACTTCTGTTGATTTCTACAAAATTTAAGCAAAAATAAAGTAGAATAAACAATTTCTATGGCCTTCGATGCCGAAAAAGACCTTAAATGAAAAAAAAAAAAACAAAAAAAAAACGAAATATCAATTTCAGGGCACGCAGAATTGTCAAAAATTAGTAGAGAGATATACAAAACCATTCAACAATCGACTATGCGACCGAAATTGCATTAAAACACGAAGTGCATCACGCTGCTTTAATGCAGTTTCGATCGCATAGTCGTTTGTTGAATGGTTTTGTATATTATAATGGAGAATTGGAGATATCAGCCAAATTGGGATTATCTAGGTCAGTGGTTTCCAAACATAAAGTTACAACGCCTCCCTTAAAAATATTTAATCATATGACGCTTCCCCCATTTTGTAAAATAATACAAAGAAAAAATTTTTAATGCTAAAAAATATAAATTTTTATTAAAGCGGAGTCAAAAAAATAAATTCCTTGTCATATGCAGCCAAAATTATTGTGACGTTTCGGTCTTCTTAAGAACCGGAGGCGAGAATAAATGAAATTTTAATTTCAAAATTAAAATTGTCATTTTTCATTCAAAATTAAAATTTCATTTATTCTCGCCTCCGGTCCTGAATGAAAAAATGACAATTTTAATTTTGAAATTAAATGAAATTTTAATTTTGAATGAAAAATGACAATTTTAATTTTGAAAATAAAATTTCATTTATTCTCGCCTCCGGCCCTGAAGATGGCCTAGACTAGTGGCCTAAATGTTACAATAAAAGAAATAATTTTGGCTGAGTTTGGAAAATTGCTCGCTGTGGCTAATATTCGCGCCTCTCCTTAGGTAGTCCGCGCCTCCCTAGGGAGGCGCGCCTCACAGTTTGAAAAACGCTGATCTAGGTCCAATAAAATTCCCAGAATAAGACGTTTCGACCTGAATTTATTTGGCCATCTTCAGTTATTGAGAATTATACAAATAAACATGTGATCAAACCAGGACTCGTCTATAATAAAATTTATTTGCTTCATACAAAATTACATGGCTCCTGTGTCCAAGCTCAGAGATAAATGTTTCATTCAATTGGTTTTGTATATTTGCACACTTTTATGGCGATGCAAACAATACAAACATGTTGAAACATGATAATAATATGCAGTACCACACCACCTGTACTTATTTTTGACAATTCTGCGTGCCCTGAAGATGAGTTCAACTAGCTCTCGAAACGTCGGCGACAGAATATAACGTTTTTTATTTCACCTGGATGTTATTTCCCAGGAGGATTCCCGTCCATCTTTTCTAATTGAATATCTACAGCCATTAAACTCAACAAAGTTATCAATAGAACAAATTTTTAGATCGGTCCCCAAGAAAAATTCTGAAAAAATTTTTGGAAGTTCGTTTGAACAATAAAAATTTATTTGAATTATATTAGCTTTCAATTAATTTGAATAAATAAGATCAGAATAGAATCTAAATGTCCTTAGATGACGAAAATGCCATTAGAAAATGCACAACTCTATTTCAGCCTACGGGCTTGGTCTAGTTGGTAGCGTGCCTACCTTCTATACCGAACGTCGCGGGTTCGGACCCCAGGCAGTCCGATTTTATTTAAGCCATTTGGATACCAAATGGCTTAAATAGAAATGCCTGGATCCCCAATAGATATTATAAATAATAACGGTTATCGCCAAAGTCTTAAATGGCCTAAGTTGTCGAAAATACTGTCTGAATGTGTGTGTGAGTGTGAGTGAGAAAAAAGTGTGAGTGTTAAAAAAAAACTCTACTTCAGAAGCAACTCCCTTCCATTCACTTTACAATAGAATGAAATTATAATTTCTGAATAAAAAATAAATAAATCTTAATGGATATACTTAGTTCCTATGGTAACATAACCAGTCAACCATTTAAGGTGCGCCTAAAACCGTTAGCACGATTGGATCGAGGCGCACCAGATCGTTAGTGTTCCCCTATTGAAACACGTAACTTGTTTCATTTAATTCTAGACCTTCCAGCTAATTATTAAAGGCAAAAAATTAATTATTTTTTAACATAATGATTACTAATTTAATTTCTACAACTTATAGAGCTCCTTTTTTTAAAATTCTTTTATTTAATGGGTAATCTAAAAATAAAATTTTTTTTTCGAAAATCAAAAAAGGGCTTCATAACTTGTGATATTTTAAATCTTTATTTAAAAAATTTAGGTATCTTCAATTCAGCTGGAAAGTCCCAAATAACACCCCGAGACCCACCTTAAGTTAAAATTTTACTAAACGTTTTTATGGGAGAATTTTACTTGAGGATTAAGTAAACACCAAATGCGGATTCATTTATATTTTTGTAATTATTATTATTCAATATTATCATATTCTACCTGAAGCATATTGTTAGGAATCGCTGGACCTTTCTTTGGTACCACATGCACGTCAAAGATCTGCATGCCATTAGGGAATGCTGGCGCGTATGACGCTTGGAGTTTCTGCTTCTCTGCAGCCTGGACTACAGATGATGGCATCGCTTGGAACGCGGGCAATGAGGCGCCCACCGTTGGTGCTCCTAAAGCCTGTAAAGACCAACAGCAACCCTGGTTTGTATAACAAATTTAGTCGTTTATTAGCGAACTTTTAATGTCTCATTAATGTTTACTTAGACGGAGTGAACAACTAGGCCAATAATAAATCCACATTCTCGAGAGAGAAAAGAACGCACTAAACATGAAATTAAGTTTCTCGACTTGAAATGGTTTGGGATTTATTTCAATGATAACAAAAATAAAAAAAAACCTGGTGTGATTGGTCGCACAGCACATAACTTTCTCTTACTTTTCGATTAGAGAAAGTTGTGCACACTGCTTGTCCCGCCTGATTTTTTTGGATCGAGATATATTTAGATTCCCATAGCACTACTTTATAGCAAGTATCGTGCTATATATGCCTACAGACAATCGGACCACCCATTTTTTTTTCTTTGGTCACCCCTAATACAATTTTAGGTATCCCTGAATGAAAAAAACATATACAGTAGAACCTCGATAAGTTAAACCTCGCCAAGTTCAAAACCTCCGTAACTTAAAATTTTTTTCAATTCCCTTCCCTTGAAAGCGTAAAACCTCTATTACTTAAAGAACAAAACCTCTGTAACTTAAACAAATATTTTGAGCATAGCCCTCGATAACTTAAAAATAATATTTTAGTGACCTCTATAACTTAAAGTATTTCTTTACATATCATCGAAAAAAATAGTTAATGCAGAAAATCAAAAATACATGAAGCAGAAAAAAATTACTGATTTTTTTGTAAATAAATAAATCTATTAATTTAATTTATATTTAACTAAACTATTCTAAATAAACAAATAAACCAAACGAAATTCCTTTTTCACTCACGTGCCCAAAGTCAATAAACCTCGGTACGTTAAAAATTATATTCAATAACCTCTCTAACTTCAACTCTCGATAAGTAAAAAACTCGATAACTCAAATTTCTAACGGTTTCCCTTGAACTTTAACTTATCGAGGTTCTACTGTATTTACGTTATTCTATAGTTCTTTGGCTTTCTAAAAGCATTCATTCTTAAAAATCTGTTAATTATTAACGAAATTATTAATAAAAAATCTGGTGTGACTGGCAAGCACACAACTTTCTCTTACCCTTCGGTAAGAGAAAGTTGTGCACTGTGCTGGTCACACCAGATTTTTTGTGTCGAGATATATTTAGTTTCCCATAGCACCTTAGTTTCAAACTTGCATTTTAAATGTTGATTGCTTGAAATAAACTATGGTTATTTTTCAAAATTTTAATCTCATATTTGGACATTTTATACACAATATAGATTCGAAAATAAATACAAAATTTCATAAGAATTGGAAAAAAAATTTTAAATGCGTAAAAAGTTCCAAAGGGGACCCCTTTTGAATCGAAATTAACATACAAATCCCTATAGGAAATTAACATTGGCCAAATGCGAAGATAAGGTAGAAAAATTTAAAACGCGTAGAAAGAGAGAAGATAGTTTTGTGAGAGAGAGAGATATGTTTTCTCCGAAAAAAAAAAAAATGGGCGTTTAAATAATAATTGATTTTTAATCTAATAAAAAGAAAAAGATTTAAATTCGGTTACCATGGCAACCATTTATTTCTCCTATCTTTCCTATGAAGCACAAGAGTAAAGTGTGCTTCAAACAATTTTGAGAGCAAAACGAGAATATACATTTGAAAGAGCATCTAAAAAATAATTGATTTTTGCATTTTAATCAAAATCGTTAGAGCGAATTTTGAGAAAATCGAAAAAAACTGAAAAAGTACATCAGTAAAGTACTAGTACTTTTTGGCCGATTTTGATTAAAAGCTTATTTTGTCGGTCCCGGGGGTGTTTAACTTAAATATAAAATTTCAGCCTCCTAGCTCAATTCCTTCATGCTTAAAATTGAACACACACAGACCCACACACACACAAGACAGACAGACAGACAGACCATGTCGCGAAAACCACTTTTTTGGATTCAGGGGACCTCAAAACGTGAAGATCCATCAAAATCTCGACATCGAATTTTTGACATGAAACCAATACTTTCTCTCTATATATATATTACATATATACATAGGTAAGAGAAAGTAAAACGTCACCAAAGAAAAAGCGCAAGTACACTCACTGGTCGAAAAAATAAACTTTTTTTCATTTACAAGTATAAAGAAAGATATGACATTCTAAAATATTTTTTTTTATAATATTTAATAAAGTTAGTGCCCATGACCAGATGTTCAGAGAGGATACATAAGCTTCTTGTAGATAGGGTTCGCTTTTTAATTCAATTGAAGTCCATTTTTTTCGACCAGTGAGTGTACTTGCGCTTTTTCTTTGGTGACGTTTTTATTAATAATTTCGTTAATAATTAACAGATTTTTACGAATGAATGCTTTTTAGAAAGCCAAAGAACTATAGAATAACGTAAATATATGTTTTTTCATTCGGGGATGCCTAAAATTGTATTAGGGGTGACCAAAGAAAAAAACTGAAAAATTCGATTTTTCTAAACTTTAGCCGTTTGAGACGTCTAAATGACCTCCGATTGGGATGAAACTTAAAATTTATATGTATTATAACTATCTGCATATTTTTAAAGGGTGTTGCCTTAAAAAAATCCAGGTAATATAAAATTAGAGCCACTTTAGAGCACATTTTCTATTGAAATTTTATTTTCTCTATAGCTCTAAAATCTGACGTGATGGGGCAAAACTGATGGCATTTTTGGAATCAGCGCTACCCAAACACCCAGAAATAGCTTAAAATTCTCAGTCAACAAAAAAAAAGTTCCTTTTTGTTGCCCTGTGTAATTAGTAAACGGATATATAATATTAGTTCCATAATTTGTTAAAAATTTGTTAAAAAATTATTTAAATTTGAAAATTTAGCATAAAAACAGAGCAAAATCAAAACAAATAAACGTGTTGCGTTATTTTTTTTGAATATTGGATGGGCAAAGTTGTGCGCTCGGCTTAGTCCTACCCTTTATTTTTTTTTCAAACAATTGTATTATTTTTCTAATGATATAATGAGGTTGGATATATCAGAATTAGGATTTAAAAGTGCAGGCAGTTAAAACTCTCCCAATTACCTTTGATAGTTAAAACATTTGGTGTAAAATTTATTCAATTTTATTAGAAAATAGCTGTCATCATATAAGTATTCGGAATTTAAATGGGTGAATAAATTTTACTCGAAACATTTCAACTATTCGAGAGTGTTTTTAAGGCATTAGACCCAGGTTAACCAACAGTTAGAGCTAATTTTTTTAAATGAAAGCTAATTTCGGTAATCCAAATTTTTTCTGGAGATTATTGAGTCTGCTCCTATACGCTCACTCATATTTTTTTGTCTTTTATATCAAAAGGCAAAAATAAATAAAATGTGATCCTATTAGTATTTTTTAGCTGATTATGAATTTGATAATAGTTTTCATACGGAGAATTAATATCATCATTCAGTCTACACGCAACCTATAGAGTTAATCCCTCACGCCATACTGTATTATCATTCTATTTATTATTAAATATCTTTCTTATTAAATATTAAAAAAAATAAAAAAAATATCAAGGTCAATTGCTAGATCAGAGAATTCTAAGTTTTTTTTTGTCCGGAACTCAGAGAGAAGAAGTGAGCTTCTTGTGCCTAGGGGGTTTCGCTTCCTGTCAGCGAGAAATATTTATTTCAAATGAATTGGCTTTCAATATAATAATTACTCTTCGATTATATCGCCTGCTGAGAATCATAGTGGTGAAAGTCCGAAAATTCAATTTTTGAGAAGCCTAGCAAACGTTGTTAAAACTTTTTCTCTTTTGAGTACCAAAATGGCGAAAATATATTTCCATTCTTGCTGGCCTATTCATTTGCTATTTAAATGTATATGTTTATAAAACTTTCAAACGCCTTTACTCGAATTGTTGAATTTCAGACTTTCGCCACTATAATTCTCAGCAGGCGATATAACTATATAATAGTGCGAAAAAATAAAATTTTATAAAATATACCCGTAGCTTAGAGAGAAGACATTAGCTTCTCGTGCCTAGGTTCCCGGGTTCGCTTCCCGTCTCAAGCGAGAAAAATTTATTTGGCTACTAATCATTTGAAATTAATAGGGATAGGATCTAA
Organism: Euborellia annulipes; assembly: GCA_023213315.1. Classification (NCBI taxonomy): domain Eukaryota; kingdom Metazoa; phylum Arthropoda; class Insecta; order Dermaptera; family Anisolabididae; genus Euborellia; species Euborellia annulipes. The sequence continues at coordinate 26,458 of JAKCPI010013267.1, read as the reverse complement.
ATGGCCTTAGATGCCGAAATAGAGCATAAATTTTTTTTTTTAAATTTTTATAAAATATACAGTAACTATTTACTAATAGTTGATAAGAGAAGTGGCTGTTCAACGGTTAGAATGATAGACAGGAAGAGAGGATGTCAGTCAAAAGGAGAGCCTCTATCGAATAAAAATCTCCACTTAGAAAACGTTTCGGGTTTAATTAAATAATTTCATATTTAATTTAAAATAACCCGAGTCGAAATCGAACGCCTGGTTTGAACCTTTTAGTCCTGAATTCCCTTGTTATTTGATGGGATGTTATTTATTTACAATTTTGTGAAAGCCTACTGATTCTACCAGGAGAATTAGAAGATTCAAACCAGTACTTGAACGCCTGGTTTGAACCTTTTAGTCCTCAATTCCTTTGTTATTTGATAGGATTAAAATTTGGTTAAAGCCTACTAAACCTACCAGGAGAATTAGAAGGTTCAAACCAGTATTTGAGTCAAAATTGAAAGCCTGGCTTGAGCCTACTAAGCCTGCCAGGAGAATTAGAAGGTTCAAACCAGTACTTGAACGCCTGGCTTGAACCTTGCAGTCTTCAATTGAGGACTAAAAGGTTCAAGCCAGGCGTTCGATTTTGACTCGGGAAGTACTGGTTTGAACCTTCTAATCCTCTCGGGTAAAAATATAAAAAAAACAGTGCGATCTCAGCGCCAAAGCTTTAATAGATGACCACCTTTCATTTTCTTTCATTCCTTGGATATTTGGATTTATTATCGATAAAAAAGAAGTAAGTTTTAAGTTTTATTTTCATTTTTTTCATTAATTTTCTTTATTATTATTAATTATTTTTATTTATTTAAGGGTCAACGTTATAAAAACAAGCCAAAACAAAATGATAAGGTTAGCTGTTATTTTTATTTTTATTTTTATATATAGATGTAATCTTATATTCTATTTAATTTTTTCAATTATATTCATTATAAATTTTAGTTGTAAAAACACATTGGCCTGAAGAAGCCACTTTAATTTTAATAAATGAATACAAGGAACATTGGCCATTCATGTCATTTTGAAAGGTAAGAAGACAAATTAAAAAAGATTATAAATTTATAAAATTAATTTATATATTTTTCACATTTTCAGAGAACTAAATGAAGTTCTTACTGAAAAGAAAAATATTTTTCCACACGTGATAGCTAATGGTATAGGCCTACATATACAGTCAAGATAAAAATTAATGTGATTTATTTTAGAGATGGAAACTCATTTTTACATCCATATTTTCTTTAAAACAATTTCAGTAATGAATCTCCAGAAATATTGAAATCGACACGAAGAGCATTTGGAATTTTTAAAATTTTTTAAATATATGTTATCTTATTCTCAAATTAAAGAAAATTGATATTTAAACAAAAAATATATTTTATTTAAAGATTAATTTGATTTTCCTTTTATTTAAGAATTTAATTGTAGCGAAATGAAGAGCAAAACGTGAAGATCCATCAAAATCTCGACATCGAATTTTTGACATGAATCCAATACTTTCTCTCTATATATATTAACATATATAGATGTAAGAGAAAGTAAAAAATTTCGAATGTGGAGTGCCAAGTTGTATAAATTAGCAAAGAGGTATGCTTGTTTTTTGGCAATGAGAAAAATAACTTTTAGAGTGTTTTCTTCAAATATTTCGATGGCATTTAATAGGACTTCTTCATCAGCGGTGAAGTGCTATTAAATGTCTTCGAAATATTTGAAGAAAACACTCTAAAAGTTATTTTTCTCATTGCCAAAAAACAAGCATACCTCTTTGCTAATCTAACAAAATTATCAGAACTTTTTTGTCACTCTGTATATATGTATATAAACAAATTTTAAATGAGAATTCATAGGCCTAAACTAGGATTCCAGCATTCAGTACTGCTGGTCGTAATAGTAGATCTGGTAAGAAAAAAAAGAATTTAAAACCCGACTACCCGAGTCGAAATCGAACGCCTGGTTTGAGTCTACAAAACCTCAGAATCTAATTGTTGTCTAAGTAGACTTAACAGAATCAAACTAGGATTTGAAAGCATGGTTTCTATGGAAATTTGATAGTCTGGTTTGGTTCTAACAAGTCTACTTATGTCCCTTTTTGACATGTTTAGACTCAGACCAGGTATTCGAAATACTAGTTTAAGTCTACCAGATCTACTATTACGACCAGCAGTACTGAATGCTGGAATCCTAGTTTAGGCCTATAAATTCTCATTTAAAATTTGTTTATATACATATATACAGAGTGACAAAAAAGTTCTGATAATTTTGTTAGATTAGCAAAGAGGTATGCTTGTTTTTTGGCAATGAGAAAAATAACTTTTAGAGTGTTTTCTTCAAATATTTCGAAGACATTTAATAGCACTTCACCGCTGATGAAGAAGTCCTATTAAATGCCATCGAAATATTTGAAGAAAACACTCTAAAAGTTATTTTTCTCAATGCCAAAAAACAAGCATACCTCTTTGCTAATTTATACAACTTGGCACTCCACATTCGAAATTTTTTACTTTCTCTTACATCTATATATGTTAATATATATAGAGAGAAAGTATTGGATTCATGTCAAAAATTCGATGTCGAGATTTTGATGGATCTTCACGTTTTGCTCTTCATTTCGCTACAATTAAATTCTTAAATAAAAGGAAAATCAAATTAATCTTTAAATAAAATTATATTTTTTGTTTAAATATCAATTTTCTTTAATTTGAGAATAAGATAACATATATTTAAAAAATTTTAAAAATTCCAAATGCTCTTCGTGTCGATTTCAATATTTCTGGAGATTCATTACTGAAATTGTTTTAAAGAAAATATGGATGTAAAAATAAGTTTCCATCTCTAAAATAAATCACATTAATTTTTATCTTGACTGTATATGTAGGCCTATACCATCAGCTATCACATGTGGAAAAATATTTTTCTTTTCAGTAAGAACTTCATTTAGTTCTCTGAAAATGTGAAAAATATATAAATTAATTTTATAAATTTATAATCTTTTTTAATTTGTCTTCTTACCTTTCAAAATGACATGAATGGCCAATGTTCCTTGTATTCATTTATTAAAATTAAAGTGGCTTCTTCAGGCCAATGTGTTTTTACAACTAAAATTTATAATGAATATAATTGAAAAAATTAAATAGAATATAAGATTACATCTATATAAAAAAATAAAAATAAAAATAACAGCTAACCTTATCATTTTGTTTTGGCTTGTTTTTATAACGTTGACCCTTAAATAAATAAAAATAATTAATAATAATAAAGAAAATTAATGAAAAAAATGAAAATAAAACTTAAAACTTACTTCTTTTTTATCGATAATAAATCCAAATATCCAAGGAATGAAAGAAAATGAAAGGTGGTCATCTATTAAAGCTTTGGCGCTGAGATCGCACTGTTTTTTTTTTATTTTTACCCGAGAGGATTAGAAGGTTCAAACCAGTACTTCCCGAGTCAAAATCGAACGCCTGGCTTGAACCTTTTAGTCCTCAATTGAAGACTGCAAGGTTCAAGCCAGGCGTTCAAGTACTGGTTTGAACCTTCTAATTCTCCTGGTAGGTTTAGTAGGCTTTAACCAAATTTTAATCCTATCAAATAACAAAGGAATTGAGGACTAAAAGGTTCAAGCCAGGCGTTCAAGTACTGGTTTGAATCTTCTAATTCTCCTGGCAGGTTTAGTAGGCTTTAACCAAATTTTAATCCTATCAAATAACAAAGGAATTGAGGACTGCAAGGTTCAAACCAGGCGTTCAAGTACTGGTTTGAATCTTCTAATTCTCCTGGTAGAATCAGTAGGCTTTCACAAAATTGTAAATAAATAACATCCCATCAAATAACAAGGGAATTCAGGACTAAAAGGTTCAAACCAGGCGTTCGATTTCGACTCGGGTAGACTTAAACTAGTATTTCGAATACCTGGTCTGAGTCTAAACATGTCAAAAAGGGACATAAGTAGACTTGTTAGAACCAAACCAGACTTTCAAATTCCCATAGAAACCATGCTTTCAAATCCTAGTTTGATTCTGTTAAGTCTACTTAGACAACAATTAGATTCTGAGGTTTTGTAGACTCAAACCAGGCGTTCGATTTCGACTCGGGAAATCATCAGTTCTTAAGAGATTATTGGCAATCTCAAGGTGCACACCATTGAGATGCAGATAGAGTTGTTATATATAAACATATACAAAATTATATAAAAATACAATATTTGCATATACGATGTCATATGCTCATCAGTAAAAAACCCGAAACGTCTTCTGAGTGGAGATTTTTATTCGATAGAGGCTCTCTTTTTGGCTGACATCCTCTCTTCATGTCTATCCCTTTACTAATAGTTGTTGATAAAACACAGGCTACGAATATATCAATATAATTACCTGGAAGCCAGCTAATCTGTAAGGTCTTGATACATTATTGAGGCTTCCGTGAGTGGTGGGCAGCAATTCAATCTTGAGTGGGGTGCTCAGGGCAGATCCCGGTACAGGTGCTGTAGCAATCGGAAGTGGTTTTGCTGGAATTGGCTTAAAAGGAGGTAAAGCTACTGGAGAAGGTCCCTGTACTGAAACTGGAACGTGTACTGGCACTGGTACCTGTACCGGTACAGGCACGGGTACTGGTACTGGGTGCATCATAAAAGGTCGTGGTGGTGATCCCGGGTATCTGCCCCTATAATGGCTATGAATGGCCCGGCCGGTAGCCATATCCGCTCGGTTGCTCGCATTTACGGGCGGTGGTGTTGAAGTTCCCTTTTCTGCGACAATGATAATTGGCTTAAGGGTTGTCGGTTTTGTCGTCACTGTATCTTGCTTGTTATTGTCAGCTCGTTTACCCTGAAAAGAAGAAAATACTATATATTAATATTGACTTTTCAATGTCAAGCTTAGGTAGCCTATTAATAAATTTTAATAGCAATAACTCAATTGAAACTTGAATCAAAAATGATCAAGTCTACCAATACCTGAATTTTATTATTGATCATCGCTATATATATAATACAGCTTTATCAACAAATTAATAGAATTTTATTTAATAATGAGAATATTAATTAATTGCCATTAGTCTTCTTCAAAGGAAATTAAAGATATTTAAATAATAAATTGTATAATTCCAAAGTGGTAACAAGAAAATAGTCATGTCCAAGGGAACGGGGGGCAGGGAGCCCCCCCCCCCGGGCGGGGGGGGGGGGGGGGGGGGGTGGTTTTTTTTTTTTTTTTTATTTATTATATATTTTTTTTTTTTTTAAATTAAAAAAAAAAAAATAAAATAAAAAAAAAAAATAATTATTTCTTTTTTTTTTAATTAATTTTTTAAAAAATTTAAAAAAAACCAAATATTTAATATAATTTTATTTTTTTTTAATTTTTTTTTTTTATTATTTTATTTTTTTTTTTTTAGTTTTTTTTTTTTTTTTTTTTTTTATTAAAAAAAAATAAATTTTTATTTTTTTAAAAAAAAATTTTTTTCCCCCCCCTGATTCAAATTCGTTCCGGCGCCCCTGGTCATGTCTTCCCTTCTTTCTAAGAGGCTTGAGAACATTATTTTATTTGGACATTGCCATTTTATATATGTGTACATTTTGTATATTTGTTTTTGAAAAGGTATGACCAAAAAGTCAAACCTGAAATAATTCTTAATAAATTAAAACTAATTTTGTAAATGCAATTTTACTAGTTTTAAATGATAACATCATAAGCTTTTAAAGAAATGTACTAAGAAATGCTCCGGAGGAGGGGGGGCACGACAAACAAGGGCGGATACAAGAGGGGGTAAAGGGGGTAATTACCCCCCCCCCGAGATTTGAAAAAATACCTTTTTTTTCGCAAAAAAATTTATTTTTAACGTAAAATTTTAAAAATTAATACTTAAAAATTTGATTTGTATTTATATTCTGGCAAACAAGTACAGAATGCGCCTTTAAATTTCTGAAATTAAGAAAAAATAGTGTGCTGTGCGACGAGTCACACCAGATTACCCCCCCCCCCCTAGAAACACCTCTGGATCCGCCCTTGCCGACAAACAAGACTGTTGAATGCCTACTGGAAGGCATCGATCTCTATATAATATATTAATATGTATTTAAAAAAGTGTCGCTGAGATTATATTTTTCATTTATTCTCGTCTCCGAGTATGTAGGCCTACTGTATACTAATATTGTATTTTATAGTTGTATTGCAATATATTGTAATGAATTAAAATTAAATATACAAATTAAACACTAGGTTATTTGTTTCAAAGGTTTTATTAATTAAAAATTAACACTTAATACGTATTTCGACAATTCCTTGTCATCATCAGAAGTGATTACATTCTAATACATGTGTTCAAAATGTTTCAACGAGAACCAACGGTCGAAAGTTTAAATCTTATTGTAATTAAAGTGTAATAATAACATGTATCAGTTATACGAAAATATTTTAGCTCTGAAAATAGCCTAGACCAGTGGCTGAAACGTCAACCTGGAATGGCTTGATAAAAAAAAATATATTTGGCATGAAGTCTTTTTGACTCTGCCTTAATCATACTTCCAGCCAAACAAAGACGATATTTAATAAAAAATTTAATAAATAAATTTATAAATCGAAAAAGATCTGTGGCTGTAGGCTTAATGATGATGGAGTCATGAAAAAAACGTCGTGAGGGCGAGATTTAAAATAAAATAATATTTGGCTGCATTCGTCTTGTTTTTTTCATGACTCCATCATCATAAATTTATAAAGACAAATGGCCTCAGCAGCCGAAATGACTTTAAAAAATGCTCTAATAAAATTTTAGAAATAGGGTCCCCTCAATCGATGCTATGTTGATAATTCTACTAAAGGTCGAGGTTAAATGAAAATAAAAGGACAGAGAAGTTGAGCTACTTCTTGGCAGGTCTTTTCTTATCTTAGACGGTGGAGATAATTTTCCAATCCTAATTTCTTCCTGAACTTGAATGTAAAAGATAAGAAAAGATCAATTAATGCAAATTTAAGGTATGGCCACTTCTAATTAAGTGACCCAGAAGGACTCACTGATATGACAAAGATATCAGTTATTTTAAAACTTTTAAGTTTATTTTTAAATTTCCTCAGTTTTACTATTAATATTTATATTTGTGATGAAATATAAATGTCGTAGCGTAGTAAAGAAACCTGGTGTGAGTGGCCGGTGACTTCACGGCTTGTGACGTCATGGCTTGTAGCGTCATGGCTAGTAACTCGACATGTTGATAGAAGGGGAAAAAATTTGAGGTCATCAAATAAAAGTTTCACTTTAAAAAGATAAATTATAATAGGCCAGTGTTTTCCAAACTTTATATTAAAAATACTGTATTTAATCGTATAATGCCTCCCTCTCCCGGATCCCATTTTATAAAATAACACAAACACAAAAATTTTTATTGCAAAACAATTTATTAATAGGCCAATTTTATTTATAAAATTTTAGCAATCATTTCGAAAATTGCTAGCTCTGGCTAATATCCGCCCCTCCCCTTAGACTAGTCCGCGCTTCCCTAGGGAGGCGCTTCTCCCAGTTTGGAAAACGCTGTAATAGGCTAATTGGTATGATTCTATAATTGACAGTCAGGAATTCACTAATTGAATAACCAAATAAAATGAAAAGAATCTGTTTGCTACAAATGAATATTCCAAATTGAAAAAAAAAAGTTATTCAATAAATATTTATCTCTCTTTTTATGTTTATGTTTTGAAATATGTATGAATGAACATCCAAATTGTCCTACTCTATCATTTCAATTGCTAATTAGAGTAAAAAAAAATTATTACTAAATAAATAAAAAAAAAAAACTTAAAAACCAGTTTATAATTATTTTTTAAATTTAAAATATGAAAGAATCTTTTTTATCAAGAATTAGTAAACATGTTGATTAGGTTTAAGAAAGGTAAAAGTGAAAGAACCACCTCTTTTTTCTATCGCAGTCATTCAAGTTATTTGAAAATATTTCGAAACAAAACTATAACCATCTTCAGTGATATAACAGGACCATATAATTGGACCACTTTCAGAGAGTATATAAAAATTTTGAAATTCAAAATGTAAAATTTATAAACATATTGTAGAACCCCCCCCCCTCACGTGGCCGAGAGGGTAGAGATGTTGACAAATGTCAATATTGATAACCTAAAAGCAAGCGGAGTGGGTTCGGGCTCCAGGCAGTCAAGGGCGGTCCTAGCCTTACATTTTGGGGGGGGGGTCACTGTTTTTTTTTTTTTTTTTTTTTATAGTAGAAATAAATGGGCCTGGACCCCAATAAATATATATTAATCAAATATGAGTATCGTTTAAGTCTTAAATGGCCTAAGTTGCCGAAAAGATTGTGTGAATGGGAGAGTGAGTGGGAAAAAAGTGTATGTTAAAAAAAAGATTTTTTGGGGGGGGGGGGTTACGACCCCCTTGACCCCCCCTCTGGGACCGCCCTTGCAGGCAGTCCGATAAATATTTATTTAAATCATTTTTATACCAAATAATGTATATGCCTGAATAATTTGTATTTATAATTTATATATGTGACCGAGAGAATTAAAGACCGAAACTCGAACACGTTGATTTTTCGGCAAGGGTGTAGGAAAGGAAAAACAAAGGGTGATATCTAACTTAAATATCAAATTTCAACCTCCGTGCTATTTTGTCAGAAACAGACAGATAATTTTGAGGGACCCACTTTTTTATTTAACATGAAGACTCCATGGGCGTAGCCAGACTTCTTGTTAGGGGGGCCAACCCCTCGTTAGGGCGAAAGAGGGGGGGTTTGCTATTAATATATACATAGAGTATTAATTATTTATTTAAATAAAAAAAAAATTAAATTAATGTAGTGAATTGGGGTGTTAAAAAAAAATTTCCAAAGGGAAAAATATATATATATATATTTTTTTTTTAATTTTTGGGACCAGCCAGGGGGGCAACGGCCCCCCTGGCTCCCCCTGGCTACGCCCATGGAAGACTCTATATATAAATATTCACTGTATATAGGCCTATTAGGGTATAGCTAAGAGAGAGTAAAAAACGAAAGTGTGAGAAGAATTTACATAAAGTAAATTACAATACAAAATAGAAAAGAAATAACAAAAAAAAATAAATAAATAATCAAAATTCTCTTTGAGGTAGTCCTATTAAAAAAAAAAACAACCTTTCTCGTTAGTTGAATAGATTCGTTGCTGGAAGATAGGCAACCCAAATGACCAACTCATTCATTGATTTTTCGATTGTGGTCATAAATGAGTAGAGGCAGCGAAGAGAACCTCCTTTATAGAGGAGACAGGGGCGTATATAGAAATTTTTTTTTTGGGGGGGGGGGGCCCGAACTCAAAAATTTTTCTGCGGAAATTTTTTTTAAGAAACTATGTTTTTTTTCCACACGAAATTTTTGCGGAACAGTTTTTCATTTGCGGAACCAAAGTTGTCCATCCTGCGAAAAAATTTGTTGCGCTGATGTCTGTATATCCCTATATAGGTATATGTGTTTGGAAATTTCGGGGGGGGGCCCGGGCCCCTCGGCCCCCCCCCCTTATATACGCCCCTGAGAGGAGAAGCTCCTTATTTATAAAAATATAAAAAAGGACTATCAAGTTGAGTATTATCAGGATTTTATATTCAACAACTAAAGGTACTAAAAGAAGGTAAGCTTTAGCCAAAGCAGACGACATAACAAGATATAAATAAATCATAAACTTTGGATGGCTGTTTTTTTTTCCTATTATAAAACCCATTAAGAGATTTCCCTCTCGGAAGAGATGAAAAAGTGATAAGCTGACTGGAATCCGGATTTATAACCTAACAGGATTTCCCTGAGAACAATGTCAAGGTTGAAGTGAATCGTTCGCTGAGATCTTGCTTTTGCTTCTCATTTGAACCTTTTCCCTTTAATCCGTATGTCCAAATCCGTTTTCGGAGAATCCTCCGATGTAATCAAAAGAAGCTTCATTTGTGGCGTTGGTCTAATTTCAGTTTGTCGAAGGAAGCAATCATTAGGAGGCAAAATTAAACGGAAATCACAAATCGAAATTCTTGATTGAACCCATTAATAGGAAATTAAATGAAATTCAAAGCCTCCAATCAGCGGTTCGTTTGTGGTTGCATTTTGATTGTATTTATAACTAATATTTATTATTAGTTTGAAATTCATTATTAATTTTCTTAAAAAAAATAATAAATTGCCTACTAATCATAAATATGAGATACTGAATAAATGATTTAGATGAGCTACCGGTATGTAAATCACACCGAAAGTCTTTGCCGACCTACGAATCTAAAATGGGCCATTATCAATTTTGTTTTTTGAGAAGTAACTTTTTAATAAGATATTTATTTTAAAAAATTATATTTTTAAATTTTAAATAAGGCTATCTCCAAAATCAAAATAGAAAAAATTCTATTTTAAAATTTTGATATAGATAAAGACAAGAAAATATCAAAAAGTTGTCTTCTGTGCTTGTCACACCAGTTTTTTCGTGTCGAGATATATTGAGTTTCCGCCAATATAATAGAATTCAAAGTGTAAAATTTATGAGTATATACATTTGAAAGAGCTTCTAAAACATAATTGATTTTTGAATTTTAATCAAAATCGTTAGAGTAAATTTTGAGAAAATCGAAAAAAGTGAAAAAGTACATCAGTAAAGTACTAGTACTTTTTGGCAAATTTTGATTAAAAGCTTATTTTCATGCTCCCGGGGGGTGTGTAACTTTAATATAAAATTTCAGTCTTATAGCTCAATTCCTTCATGCTTAAAATTGAACACAGACAGACAATGTTTTTTTTTTGTTTTTTTTTTTTTTTGATTCAGGGGACCTTATATCCATAAAATCTTGGCATCGAATTTTTGACATGAATCCAATACTTTCTCTCTCTATATATTAACATATATAGAGGTAAGAGAAAGTAAAAATATCCACATGAAATTATAAAAAAAATAGTGGTGAGGTAAATAGCTGAGTGATTCTTGAGGTAAAGAATGAAGAAAAGAGCAATTGCAGCTAGATTTATTTCGATTATTAAAGCACTTCAAACTGCGTTTCGGTCAGATATAGGATCATCTTCAGGGCTGAATTGTGTCAACAAAACTCCTAAAAGTTAAAGTGCCTTAATAAACGAAATAAATCTAGCTGCAATTGCTCTTTTCTTCATTCCTTACTATAAAAAATATTTCTAAAATTTTTATTCATTTTGGAGGGGATAGAGCCCCCCCCTCTAGGGGGGGTTATCTCTCGGATAATCCGAACCCACTCCCCGATTCCCAGAAAAAGGTTTCTGGCTACGGCCTTGGGCAGAACAAATTATTTTTTGTTCTCCTTACTCACAAAAAGTTAGATACAAAATCTTTATAACAAATAGTGTAACTTTTTTTTTCAAATTTTTATTTGGTGGTACTTGTGTCATTAAAGAAATGAACATATTTCCAAATGATGAATGAATTATTGTTTCTTTATATAAGTTTTATATTAATTAAATAAATCAGAAGAATTTTTATAAAAATATTTTAGCTATATATTGGTATTATCCAAAAATAATTTTTTTTTGTTTCTCTTTTCCTTTTCTTTTCCAGAGGATTTTTATAATGGAAACATTCTCTAACAGTAAGATCATTAAAAAGATTTTAAAGAGCATATTCTCTCTCTCTGTCTTTTGAATTAAATTAGAGACTCTTAATGCTTCAAGCCACGAGATTTAATTTATACACAAGGAAATAATCAACGAAATGAGGTATTTAGGCAAATCCAAGTTCACTTTTATATACTCTGTTTCGAAATATCTTACCACAACTCTCATCAGTTTTCTTAATTCACTTAATCAGTTCATCAAATAACCCACAAACACTATTCCAAAGTTTATTTGATTTCAACTTTTTTCTAAAAAAAAAAAAAAAAAGTAGTTTCCTTTTGAGAAGACTGGGTTTAGTTTTTTTAAATACGCCTAATTTTACTAATTAAATTTTTGATGTTGATAGATTAAATTAGCACCCCCGAAACGTCGATAAGGGGACTGAAATAAATTAGCGTTTTATTTCTTCTTCTGGCAGCCTACCCCATCTCATTGGAATAGACAAATTCATTTTTAGTTTTTCAAAGAGATTTATAAATAGTGTTGAAATTTTCAAATTATCACGTCTGGTGAACGTAATGGAAACGAGTTATAAATTGAGTTTAGGCGAATATTCATTCCTTTTCCCATTTAACACACTTCCATCGCTAGATTCAAACAAAAACTACTTTAAAAAAATATACATTTTCTTTTAGAATTATTTTATCTTGGTTTTTTTTATTTCCATTTGGAAGAAAAAAACTTAAATGGGTAATTTGTGCTATATAGATGAAAATACAATTTTTACCTTTCCGCGAATTTGTTAAAATACAGTAATAAATAATGTAAATAGTGGGTAGCTTCCATTAACCATCTATGCAAAGCCGCAAGAAGGCTCAGCGACCCCCAAAAAAGATTATATTTTAATTATTTTTTTTTATTTTTAAATATCAATATTCATATTTTTATAAGGCCCAGATTCTTTAGATATTTTATTACTTTCTCTTACCTATGTATATATATATATAAATACATATAGAGAAAGTACCTATTGGATTCATGTCATAAATTCGATGTTGAGATTTTGATGGATATACACGTTTTGAGGTACCCTGAATCCAAAAAAAAGTGGTTTTCGCGATCTGTCTATGGATGTGTGTTCAATTTTTAACATGAAGGAACTAGGAGGTTGAAATTTTATATTTAAGTTAGGCACCCCACTAGGGCATGAAAATAAGCTTTTAAACAAAATCGGTCAAAAACTACTATTACTTTATTGATGTACTTTTTCAGTTTTTTTTTTTTTTCGATTTTTTTCAAAATTCGCTCCAACGATTTTGATTAAAATTCATACATTATTTTTAAAATGTATATTCTCATTTTGCCATTGAAATCTTTTGAACCACACTTTACTCTTGTACATCATAGAAGAAATGGTTGCCATGGTGACAAAATATAAAATTTCCCATGTTTATAAATTTTACATCTTTTTTTTTTTTTATTTTTATTTTGAAATTCCTATCGGGATCCCCGTTTATTTACCCGAGGTGCTTACGTGTACGGAGACACACCTCAAACCCAACCGGCCTCTGGCCGTAGCCATCTACCGGCTCCCCGTGAAGTTACATCATTTCCTATCTCTAGCTCCTCCTCCTGCTCTCGTCTCTAGCTAGTGGAACTAATCCTTATTTCTGGTTCCAACCGGCTCCTTATATCCGACCTCTTCTATGCTAGGGAGGATGTCCTAGTTTGAGGAGGGACTCCCTCAGCACCGGCGTGTAGCCTACTCCTTTCGAAGAATGCATCACTGAGAGGGAACCTTCTTTACGTCCCTTCCACAGGACGGGATGTCACAGCAACTCCCTCTCCTCGTAGAGTTGCCTGAGGGCTATTGTGGAAAGATCCTATATTCCAATCCAGGGCTTGCTTGAGGATTTGTTTACATTAAATAAATATTTTTATTTAATGAAAAATCCCACATGCCAAGGATTTGAACAGGGATCTTCTTTGCAGAAGCTGACACCCTAGCTCACTACACCAGCGAGCCCTCATAAATTTTACATCGTGAATTAAAATGTGCCCTACTGTCAGAAACTAAATATATGTCGACACAAAAAATCTGGTGTGCGACAGTCACACCAGATTTTTTTTTCATGAGCTCATTTAGAGATGTATCTCAAAGAGCCCGGGAGAAAGTTTAATCAAAATAATTTTAATTTTTTTTATTATGAATTTAAGGTTAGAAAGAACTCAAAGACTCTGAGTCCCGGAAAATTTATTATCTCTGCCCTCCACTGTCGACAGTCCTTAAATCTTTGAGGAACATCTGAGCTAAGCGCAAGTACTTGAATTGTAAGGTTCAAATAAAATTTCTCTAAATTTCTACTTTTTTGCTAAATTTTTTTAGCAGAAGACTATAAATTAAAAAAAAATTTTAAACCATTAATCTCAAGAAAAACTTGAATATTTTTGCTTAATCATTTGGTAAATCTTTCACGATTTCGGGTAATCTGTAGTTTATTTGCTTAATCACATCAATTGATTTGTTAGATTTATGATTGGCATATTTCAAAAAATAATTGAATATTATAATTACCACTAAACTTTTCTTTTTAAAGCCCGCGTGATGAAATTATTTTTTAAGTAGATGCAGCAAACATATGTCATAGGACATCATGAACTTTTGCTCTTTTATATAAGCATTATATTTCGTTAAGCTGTGTGTTAATTTTTAACACGATCCTCGTAAGAAAAGGGTTTTTTTTTTATTTATGATAAGTAATTGAAATTAAATTGTTGAGAAACGAAGAGGTGAAGCAAGGCGGGTTGAGGAGAAAGCCTGGACGGGTCGTCAACACCCATTTTTACAGATAAGGTCATTTGAGGTGGAGATCTTAACAAATATCAGCCATTTGTTATCCCGCCCTTCGTGCGGGTGAAAATCCTTCAGTATGAATCAGTGGAGATTTTTTAGGATTAATTTTCATCTCTCTAAAAGGGACAATAGATAAATTACTTGTGCAAAAGCACAAATACCAAATTTATTCAAGTCTTTTTTGAAAATTAATAATTATTTGTTTTATAGGAAGAATCATAGGCGTAGCCAGAAATTTTCGATGGGGGGGTTCAGGATGATTTCTCCCCCTCCCCCCTCTACTAATGGGGCAGTATAGGGCGTCTAATGAAATATATGGCTAGCCAATCCGCCCTCCTGGACCCCCCCCCTCGAGCTGGCTCGGGCCCGCCCTTTCTTAATTAAGTGCCACAATTTTCATTCAACTCGTTTCAGGCAATAAAAGATGCAACCCTTACATCTTTAAGAATTTTAGATATATCCCTATTACAGCGTAATTTCTGCCTGTTTTGTTTCTCTTGAACCGAGTTCTATCTCAGATCTCTATAATAAAAAAATATTTTTTAATTATTTATTTGAAATTCCTATCGGGATCCCCGTTTATTTGCCCGTGGTGCAAGAAAAAATAAATAAAAAATTTAATTATATAATAATTTTTATTATTTTTCATTTGAGGGATTTAATCAATTTTAGCAGGCTTTAATTTTTTAAAAAGCAAGACAAAAATCAATTCTTTTCAATGGGAAAATTCTGAATTTTCTTGAATTTTTGACTTTCCTTTAAAAAAAATTATTTTATTTAATTTTTTTTTAACTAGAGAAAATTATTATATTTTTACTTTCTCTTACCCTATATAGAAATATATGAGAGAGAAAGTATTGATTGTATTATAAAGCTTAATATCTAGTCATGGCTTGGGTCCAATGGGGGGGGGGTTTGAACCCCCAAAACCCCCTCGTGGCTACGCCTATGGGAAGAATGATTCTGTTCTCATCCATATTTATTTGGCTGCCAATTAATAGATCGGGTCTATATGGCCGGAAAATACTTTCAAAGTAGTATAAACCTGTCATCTTGTTAGATAGTCCGTCTGCTTGTTTTGGATTCAGACAACGATAGCAATATATCCAAGATAAACTTGAATTTACATAATTTGTTATTGCTGGTGTCGATTGCATGTCTTACTTAGTTAGTCGTTGATCCCATTGGAAATTCTGTTTAAAGGGAGGAAGTTTATTCATTTTAAATGAAAGATCTTTATGAATAATGGTTTATTAATTTTCTAAGGTACACAAATAAAGAGCAAATACTTTTCACTATTTGGTCTTTAAGTTAAACTAACATGTTTTAAAGATTTCAAAATATTTTCTTTCTCTTTTATATCTATTTAAAAGAGAAAATATATTTTTAAGTAATTTGAAAATCAATAAAATTCTCTAGTTTAATTACACCTTTAAATAATAATTGCGTCTTCCTTAAACTAACGAATCACTTGCATTATCTTGTAATAGACAGGTCAAATAAATATTTTTGAAGTGTAAAGTTTCACAAGTGCCTGATCAGAAAAAAATTTACTTCGTTGGTACTTTAAATGAAAGAAAAGGTGATCTGTTTAATAGGAAAGAGGATGCATTAAACATATCAGCTACAACCACGTTAATTAGGCTATAATTATTTTATCTAAAATACCCCATTATCTACTGACCATATCTATTAGAATTCTGTCTCAGTGCCGGAACTAGGAGATTTTTTAGGGGGGGGGCAAAATTTAATTTGGTTAATTTTAATCAAGGAGGGGGCTCCTTGAAATTTTCTATACAAAATTCATATCATTTTACCTTTTTTTTAGTAAATTTTTCTTTAATTACCGCTTCCCTGATATCTGCCGCCCGGGGCACATGCCCCCCACTTCTCCCCCTAGATCCGGCCCTGTTCTGTCTACACGATAGAAACAAATAACTTAATTGGGAAAGTTTTAAACCTAGGATATATTTTATAATTGTGAACATAAATTTTGAAAAATCTGAATATTCAGATTTTTCAAAATTATTTTTTTTCCAACCTTGGTAATTTTATTGAAATTTTTATTTATAAGAACCCTTCCTAAAATGAAATAAAATGAGTCTTTCCTCCCTATAAGTTTAATATAAGATAAATTTTACAATTTCCGAATGATTTAAATAATAAGTACAAGATAAATCTTAAAAAAACCTACTCTTCTAGTTTATCTAATATGGATTATTGGAAATCTAGGGCATCATATTTTTTTTTTTTAAGTCCTACTCTCGCAAACGTTGATTTCTCAGGGATCTAGTTTTTTTATAAGATTATAATTTAATTAGGAATATGTAATATTATGTATTTTAGCATACTTTATTGGGAAAGAAAAATAACATCCTTCTCTTTAAAAAAAAAAAAAACCTGTCCCTCCACAAATTGATAAATATTTGCGACAGTTCATTCATCAATTAAGCTTTCTCTTAGAGGTCAAATGAATCATGTATTCAATATCATTTTAACTTTCTCTTACCTATGTATATATGTTAATATCTATAGAGAGAGAAAGTTTTGGATTCATGTCAAAAATTCGATGTCGAGATTTTGATGAATCTTCACGTTTTGAGGTCCCCAGAATCCAAAAAGTGGTTTTCGCGACCTGGTCTGTCTGTCTGTGAACAAAATATCTCAAGAACGAAAAGAGCTAGGAATTTTATTTAAGTTAGGCACCTTCCTAGGGTGTGAAAATAAGCCAAGTTTGAGATACAAAATAGTAATACTATCCAATAGTTTCTCTCTATAGCCTATATGTTATATATAGGTAAGAGTAAGTAAAAAATTTCGACATTATTTACTAACTCGAGGATCCTCTTACAAGGGGAGTACATAGCCTTGATAGCACCGATTTGAACGAAAATTTTTTTATGTGTAGTACTTGATGAAAAACGAATTCTGTTAAAGCGAGAGAACGCGCTTCTCAACGGTTCGTCTAAAAAAAAATGTTAAAGATTTTGCCTGCATGCCTTAATCCGTTAATAACAATGACATTTACAAATGTCGCGATGGCTAGATCGGTAGGGCGCATTCTTTGTAAACAAAAAATCCCAAGTTCGAATCTCTCCTTGAGCAACTATTTTTTTTTTTTTTTTTTTTTTTTTTGTAATTTATTTATTTTTTTTGTTTCAGAATATTTTTTAATATTAATAAATAAATAAAAAGTTTTTTTTTAATTAATGGCATTTAATTTTCAACATGTTCCATATATTTAAAGAAAATTCGAATGCTCTCTGTCAAAAATATAATATAAGGAAATATTTAATATTATACTAGAAATATATTACTATTAATTGGACACATAAAAAATATTGTCGTAACATGTTCAAAGTTCTGAAAATGAACGACCCAACTGTCTAAAACAAATATTATTATAAATTTATTTATGTGTCCAATTAATAGTAATATATTTCTAGTATCATACTTATATATAAAAGGCTAAGAGGGTGTCCGATGTGTGAAACAACCAATCAGGCCTCAGGGATAGCGCCATGGTAACAAAATATAAATATTTACCCACGTTTACGATTTTTTTATTTATTTACATTTTGAATTCTAAAATATCGGCGTAAATTTTTTGTCTGTGTACCGGGAGGAGTCCCGGAAAGGATATGATTCACAAAAAAATCTTAAGTTCATGAATAATTAACCGCTAAAATAATCTCTACATATAAAAATGAAAAGGGAAAATGTATGTACCGGTATGTATATAAGTAGGCGAGCAAAAGGGGGTCCAGGGGCGCAGCCCCCCCTAGACGGAAAGCCCCGCCGAAGGCGGGCTTTTACGTCTATAATATTAAATATTTCTTTATATTATATTTTTGACAGAAAGCATTCGAATTTTCTTTAAATATATGGAACATGTTGAAAATTAAATGCCAATAATTAAAAAAATACTTTTTATTTATTTATTAATATTGAAAAATATTCTGAAACCAAAAAAAATAAATAAATTACAAAAAAAAAAAAAAAAAAATAGTTGCTCAAGGAGAGATTCGAACTTGGGATTTTTTTGTTTACAAAGAATGCGCCCTACCGATCTAGCCATCGCGACATTTGTAAATGTCATTGTTATTAACGGCTTAAGGCATGCAGACAAAATCTTTAACATTTTTTAGACGAACCGTTGAGAAGCGCGTTCTCTCGCTTTAACAGAATTCGTTTTTCATCAAGTACTACACAAAAAAATTTTCGTTCAAATCGGTGTTATCAAGGCTATGCACTCCCCTTGTTAGTGAATTCTCTCATCTCTTCTAAAGTAAAATATTATAGTCAGCTTCCAAAAACAATTAATTCAAAATGTTTTTGAATTTTTGTAGTTTAGTTTGCTGTCATGTTAAATATATTTTAATAAGTAGAAATTAAAGAGGTGTGAAATAAGGTTCAATTTCCCATTGGTGCTTATTATTATTAAATTTAAAAATTATCCTAACAATATGACGTAATTCAAAGGTAAATATCTTGAGAATGAAATGTTTGAGTGATTTATAACCGCTGATTAAAATATAATAAAACATGTACAATATTGTCTGGGAAATAATAATTTGCTAATTAATTATGATTAATTAGAATAAATTATTTTTTGAGTGCTGGATAAATACTCGTTTTATAAAAGTTTGTCAACAGCAAAAGTAAATTTAAAAAAATCCAAATTAATTAGCTGAAGTACTAATTAATTATGAATAATTATAATTTTTTCAGCAGAGAATTTTTAATTTTACGATTAGCTCCTGCGTTTGATGCATTGCCGGATGATAGAAAAGTACAAAAAGACTTATAATATTTTAGAATGTAGAGAGATTTATACTTTACGAAAAGAAAACAATTTCAAGACCTCTCTCAACAAACGGAATCGAGTAGAAGTTCGATAGAGAAATAATGAGATTATAGATAAGGAATAAAAAGGATAGAATTTTCTCCTCAAATTTTGGACTATATAATAGCTGCTGGTTGGAATCAGTGAGAATTATTTTTTGACAATTTTAAAGGTTTTAAAGAAGAAAGTGACCGAAACGTTAACTTGAAAAAAATAATTCTTTATTGCATTGACTGAAACAATTATTTGCAACATCAGTCTATTTTATTTATTTATTGTGAATGAAGCAATTGTTATTTGTTTAAAAAATCTGGTGTGACTGCCGCACAGCACACAACTTTCTCTTACCTTCGGTAATATAAAGTTGTGTTCTGTGCTTGTCCCACCAGATTTTTTTTTGTTGAGATATATTTAGTTTCCGCCGTTATATGAGAATTCAAAATTTATAAACATGGAAAAATACAGTATTTATATTTTGCTACCATGGCAACTATTTCTATTATCTTTCCTATGAACCACTTCAAACAATTTTCAGGCAAAATGAGAATAAACATTTTAAAGAGAATCTAAAAAATAATTGATTTATGAATTTTAATCTAAATTGTTGTAGCGAATTTTGAGAAAATCGAAGAAACTGAAAAAGTACTTCAGTAAAGTACTAGTATTCTTTGGTCGATTTTGATTAAAAGCTTATTTTCACCCTCCATGGGTGTGTAACTTAAATATAAAATTTCAACCTCGTAGTTCAATTCCTTCATGCTTAATATAGAACAGACACACAGACAGACCATGTCGCGAAAACCACTTTTTGGATTCAGGGGACCTCAAAACGTGAAGATCTATCAAAATCTCGACTTCGAATTTTTGACATGAATCCAATGCTTTCTCTATAGATATTAACACTAGTTTTTATTGTCGACACATTAAATGATACATAATATAATCATTGATAAAATTTAATATTGTATATAGGTAAGAGAAAGTAAAAATCTGACCTTCTTATTAATGACTTTCCTTTGAGAAAAAATTTTAAACGTTTTTACTTGTTCGCATACTTTAAATAAGCTGAAGGCAGTTTTATGGTTACTAGTTTTTATTGTCGTCACATTAAATGATACTTAATATAATCATTTGGAGCGTGCCTACCTCCTATGCCAAACGTCGCGGGTTCGGACCCAGGCACTCCGATGATTTTATTTAAGCCATTTGGATACCAGATGGCTTAAATAGAAATGCCTGAACCCACAATAGATTAATATATATTACAACGGTTATCGTCAAAGTCTTAAATGGCCTAAGTTGCCGAAAAGACTGTGTGAATGTGTGTGTGTGAGTGTGAGTGTGAATGAGAAAAAAGTGTGAGTTTAAAAAAAAAAAAAAAAAAAAATATAATCATTGTTAAAATTTAATATTTCTTTTTTTTTTTTTGTTCTTTTGAACATTTGAAATTTGGCATCATTTTCTATTCGATTTCTCTCCTGGTTTAAAAATCTTTCTTTTGAAAAAAAAAGGAAATAAAGATATATCGAGAAAGTATTTTGTTGTAAGAGATTTTATTTAAAGATAATTTTTGACACTAGGATATAATTGCCTACCGCTTCGTGAAGCTGATGAAGTTGTTGGATACCCAGATTGGTGACCGGAACGGAACGTCTTCGTTCCGGATCTTGATTTGTAAATGATTCATTGAAAAAGAACTCGTCGCCGAGAGTGAAACCTGTAATCAAAATAGTGACATGTTTAAAATACGATAAGAAGATGAATTCGGCGAATTAGTAAACATCAAGAAGGAGAAGAAGTTAAGAAATTAATTAAAGAGGAAGGAAATGCGCAATTGGTTCAATATTTAAACACGTTATTGGTCATGTAACATTCATTGCCTAATATCTCTACCTTACCTAATCATTCTTTATAGGTGTAAATAAAACCTTTAATAACTGATAATTTTCATTCCATTCATAAATTGCTAAAGATCATTGAAATAAGTAGTGGCGGATATTTGGCGCTAATAAAAAGATAGTTAGTGATGATCAAAAATTTTTTCAGCACTTTCCCAAAATTTTAGGTTTAAAGATTCTTTAAAAATATAAATATCCAAATCTATAGCCTATGATTACTCTCCCCCCCCCCTTCGCTCCACCAGAAATGAGACAATATAAATAAATAATAAATGAATCAATTTTCAAAATAACAAGATATATATTTTTTTGGAAATTATTCCAAGAGCGTTAACTTTCTTTTTTGGGAAGCCAGCACATTTTGGAAAAAATTACAAATAAAAATTTTAATTACTTTTTTTTCCAAAGAAATTTGCAAATGCAAGAATATATTTATATATGAACCCTGTTATGCAATGGTGTGTCAAAGACCAAACATCGAGTTTTGAGAAAATCAACAATAAAGTTTTTTGTTTTCATTGGATTCTATATAATTTTCTTGTCAATTGTGCAAGTAACATTAAATATAAATTTTTTTAGGACATATTTCATAAAAAATACTATTAATTAAAGCATTTGAAACAATATTCCGTGCTTAACTCAATTTGAATTTTTGGTCTTTGACACACCATTGCATAACAGGGTCCATATTTCAATTGGTAAACAAATTTCTGTCTAGTATTTGAACTCACATCACTTGAAAAATTGAAAAAAATTTTTAACATTGAGATGTGTAAATGTTTTCTTATTACTTCGAGAACATTTTGAAATCAGGGGATGGAGAGATTTATTTTTTTTTGGAGAACGGTTTTTTACTTAATTTTTTATTTATTTAATTTGAGGATATACAAAAATATTTACTGAATGAATTTTGAAGTTTACTTGTAATATATTCATGTGGAATGAATGAATGATGGATAATTATGGGCAGGAGCAGCCAATAAATAGACTCTGTATGCAAGGTTCAATCAACAAAAATAAATTAACAAAATAACTCTAAAATTAAGGAAAATTTAGAAAGAAAAAGTTATTTTTTTTTTTAGTCTTTTTAATGCTGTTTTTTCTTTTTTATGAGGTTACTCTGATCATAAAATTAATTTTTATTAACTGACTGCAGCAAATATTTCAACTCCTTCCCATCATATCTTTCAAAATAAAGAATCTGAACAGTATTTTAGGAACCTACTTTAATTGTCAGTTCAAAAAAAAAAAAAAAAAAAAACGTAATCATGTTATGTGCATTAGCACACAACTTTCTTACCTTCAGTAATCGAGTTGTGTACTGTGCTTGTCACACCAGATTTTTCGTGTCGAAATATATTTAGTTCCCGACAGTACGGAACATTTGAATTCAGATGTAAAATTTATAAGTATGGGAAAATATTTATATTTTGTTACCATGGCAACCATTTCTCCTATCTTCCCTATGAAATACAAGAGTAAAGTGGTCTTCAGAAGATTTCAATCGCAAAATGAGAATATACATTTTAAAGAGCATCTAAAAAATAATTGATTTTTGAATTTAAAAAAAATTCGTTGGAGCAAATTTGAGAAAATCGAAAAAAAACTGAAAAAGTACATCAGTAAAGTACTAGTACTCTTTGGCCGATTTTGATTAAAAGCTTATTTTTCCGGTCCCGGGGGTGTTTAACTTAAATATAAAATTTCAACCTCGTAGCTCAATTCCTTCATCCTTAAAATTGAACACACACCCACACACCACACACACACACACACACACACACACACACACACACACCCACAGACAGACCATGTCGCGAAACCACTTTTTTGGATTCAGGGGACCTCAAAACGTGAAGATCCATCAAAATCTCGACATCGAATTTTTGACATGAATCCAATACTTTCTCTCTATATATATATTACATATATACATAGGTAAGAGAAAGTAAAAACCGAAGATTGGGATTAATAGGATTATATACCCTTTAAAACATTTTTTAACTTCAATTATTTTTTTATTTATATTCTTAAGTAACATTAAAACTAGTTACGATATTTAAACAAATCCACGCGTCTAGAAAAATTTAAAAGATATTTGGGGAGGCAGAGTCAAAAAAAAATTTCAAGACATTTGACAGTCAGTATTTTATTAAAGCCAGCCCCGGCTGACGTTTCCGGACAGAATCCACATTCGGAGCTGGTTGACGAGAATAATGAAATTAAAATTTCGATGACACACATTTGCTAATATTGTTAAATTCAATTATTCTCGCCAACCAGCTCTGAAGATGGTCTAGACAAGGGATCGAAACTACTAATAAGGAATATTTGGCTCCTGATTATTTCTGATGATGACAAGGAATTGTCGAAATACGTATCAAGTGTTAATTTTTTAATTAATAAAACCTTTGAAACAAATAACCTAGTGTTTAATCTGTATATTTAATTTTAATTTAAAAAAATATTGAAATTTAATAAATTGATTTAAGTTTAGAATCCAGTGGCGTCATTTCAACTTTTTCTTGGGGGGGGGGGGGGCGAGGGGCAAACTCTTTTTTTTTAATTTACTTACAAATAGGTACTCAAATTTGGCCAATAGATATTTAATTTAATTAATTGTTTAGGGAGGGGGAAGAGTGTAAAGTTTAACCCTCAAACCCCAAATGTAGGGGTTGCGAGCCCAGGCACTAGGAAGTTTTATTTATTTAATAAGGAAACAGATGGCAGAAATAAAAATTAAAAACCCTAATATATAAAAATTTATAAATACATAATTATCGTAAATGTTAAATATGTTATGAGGCGCGAAAAAGAGAGAGGGAAGGGAGGTGGGAGGGGGGGGGGGGAGGGGAGAAAAAAGAGGGAAAGTTTTAATAAAAAAAAAAAAAAAATTAATTGTTTAATTTTGTACAGTTTATATACTCGTTGATATATTTTGAAATATTTTATTTAGAATAATATAAAATTTTGTAAAAATCTGAGCCCTTGGGGGCAAGGGTGGATACAAGGGGGGGGGGGTAAAGGGGTAATTACCCCCCCCCCCCCGAGAAGCACCTATGGATCCGCCCTTGCTTGGGGGCCGTGCCTCCCAAGTTGACGCCACTGTTTGAATCTTTATCATAGCAAGTCCCACCAGATTTTGAAATTTGTATATAATAAAGATTCAAAATTTGAATCAATTTATTAAATTTCAATAAATTTTGTTGTTTTGTTGTTGTGCTCGATTGATTTTTTCATTTTAGAATGTTGTAAAATTTCATTATTGGAATTGATTAGTTAATCGAATTCCACTAGTGCGAATTACGAGTTCTCTTTCTAAATTCGGGTTAATGCTCTCGCTCGAATACAGAGAAAGGAAGAAAATTTACTTTTCATCTATGATTAAGTCATTTAATCAACTTATTATATTGAGAAAATAATTTTATTTTAATACGTACGTAGTATATTAGGAATAATTAATAGCCACAAGTTGGGATTTATTTTAGACGGCGTTATCCTAATTTTCATGTATCAATATAGCGGTATATCAAATAACTATAATAAAGAAGGAATGAAGAACCCGCAACAACGTATTTTGTTTTTAATTTTCACCTGCTTTACCGGGAAATCCTTAATTAAAATAAAAATGTTTTATCGAATAAAATTACTAATACTGTGACAGAATAATTTATTGTATTGAGGGAATCCCGTCTCAAACTCTCTAAAGCAGTGGTTTCCAAACTTTATGTTACCACGCCTCCCTTAAAAATATTTAATCTTATGACGCCTCCCCCCCCCCACACATTTAATAAAATAATACAAAAACAAAAATTTTTAATACCTCAAAACGTGTATATCCATCACAATCTCGACATCGAATTTTTGACATGAATCCAATACTTTCTCTCTATATATATGTATATTAACTTCATATAGGTAAGAGAAAGTAAAAATTAAATCCGAGTTGAGATTAGTTCTATATACAAAAAGAACCGGTAACTCACCCCAGTAAAATTCTAAGTGGACTAATCATATCTTACTTTTCTACCTAATGAAAAAAAATCCCTAACAAAATTCTGCAAGGGATTCGATGGGGTTCCTAAGTTGCCCAGTGTTATTATTATCTGTTTATGAGAGTTTCGAAATCTTCAAAAAATTAATTCCGCCCCAGTAATAAGAAATTTTAGAAAGACATTAAAATGTTTCTACTCCACTATGCTATTTGCTAAATATTGAATATAAATTTTAACTCAAACGGAATGCACTAATTTTTTAGTAAAAGTATTAAAAAAAACATTAATATCTTTGTGGATTATAGGGGATGGGGCATTAACCCCCCTGGCATACCCCCTTTAAGGAAATGCGAGCCTTCACCGCGAAATTACTCTCAAAATAATTTGAATACATTTATAAATAATTATTTTTTTATTTTTATTTTATTTTGAAATTATTTTATTTTAATTTCCAACCCTTAATCCACCCCTGTGTAAAAGTAAAAAGTCTTAAATGGCCTGAGTTCCCGAAAAGACTGTGTGAATGTGTATGTGAGTGTGAATGAGAAAAAAAAAACGTGTTAAAAAAAAATGATAAAAAATAAAAAAATAAAATTTTTTTTTCAATGACACCTACACTCCCCCTCACCCTTTCAACAGCTTATATACTCCCTCTACCCTTAGTGAAAATACCCTTAGACAAAATATTTAATTTCATATTCAAAAGAATCGTTTTTCGCAGTCAAATTATTTGTTTCTATCAATTTTTTTTTTTTTCAACGATCAAATGCATAATAATTACCTTTAATAAGACACTCAAGGGGGGGTGTGCTGGTTGACGGTGAAGTCAGGGGTGGGTTACACTATAATAGTTATTCACTTTGATTCACTTTAAACACAAAAAAGAAGGCAGCGCCTGCAGCCCGGCAACGCACTCGACTTGACTGAACGAGAGATTCATCTCTCTTATCTCTTTGTATAGGAATAAAAACAGATGAAAAAAATAAATTCCCTTTTTATTAAAAGTAAAAAATACCTTTTTCTCTAATCTAACTATATTTAGAGATGGAAAAGAATGTCAACAAGTGATTTGGAATATTCCAAGGCCTGTCTTAAATAATTAACCACCCCTTCACCCCCCCCCCCCCCTAATCAAAGTAATAATCAACGCCATTTTTTGAATGTTTTCTATTTATTTGGCTTCGATTTATTTTCAAAATAAATTTAAAAAAAAATATTTTTTTAAATTTTTCACCTCCTTATCCAATCCTAATAAATAAAATAATTAACAATGCTATAATCGCCTTCCGCGAGCTTCGCGTC
>JAKCPI010013266.1:0-14742 GCA_023213315.1 Euborellia annulipes | reverse complement strand
CAATGAAATAATCACAATTAAAAAACGCATGGGTCGGATTTAATAGTTGTCTCTCACTGTACTTTTTCAGTTTTTTCGATTTTCTCAAAATTCGCTCCATTAAATTAAAATTAAAATTCAAAAATCAATTATTTTTTTAGAATCTCTTTAAAATGTATGTTCTCATTTTGTCATTGAAATCTTTTGAAGCACACTTTATTTACTCTTGCACTTTGCCATGGGATTTTTGGCCTCACCAATAAAAAAACACTCACAGTCTTGTTGAATATACGTATCTATGACTTGTTTAGTCGGAATCGAGGTATTTTGAATACTATTATCTTATTCAAATATATAGATCTCGAAAAATATTTAGCTATTTCTATTTAAGCCATTTGGTATCCAAATGCCTTAAATAAAATCATCGAACTGCCTGGGGTCCGAACCCCCGAACGGTATAGAAGGTAGGCACGCTACCAACTACTCCAAGCCCCGTGGGCCTACTCTTGTACTTCATAGGAAAGATAGAAGAAATGGTTGCCATAGTAACAAAATATAAATATTTTCCCATGTTTATTCTTGAATTTTAATATATCGACGGAAACTAAATATATTTCGACACCAAAAAAATATGGTGTGACAAGCAGAGAACACAACTTTTGATTACCGAAAGTAAGAGAAAGTTGTGTGCTCTGCGACCAGTCCCACCAGATTTTTTCAATAAAAGTGCTATCGAAGTATACATCACATTCAAAACAAAATCTTCTAATTGGATTCATTAGGTTAAAATTAATCGGATGAAAATTTTACAAATCTGATAGTGAGTTTCTTGGTGGCCACATCAGTTTATTAAAAGTTAAATGTTAAAATAATAAACTCATTTGAATAAATAACAGAAAAAGGGGGGGGATTCGGGTTAATTTTAAAGGAAATTTGTTCATGTGTATAGAGAGAGAAGGAGATAGATATTTATTCAATGATGAAGAAGAAAGTGTGAGGGAGAGAGAGAGAGAGAGCATTTATTTAATGAAGAGCTAAAAAGTTATCAAGGGAGAGAGAGAGAGAGAGAGAGAGAGAATGATACATACATATTCATATTACTTTATTCTTCTTCATCTTCTCTCTTTTGGTTTACTTTTCAAGTGAAATTGTTGTATATTAAGTTTTGAATATTAAATAAACGCCACTCTATAACCCAAATTTTCTTCTTACTCTTGTTTTTTTTTTAAAGCAGTTTAAAAATCTGGTGTGACTGGAACACAACTTTCGGTTACCTTCGGAAAGTTGTGTTCCGTGCTTGTCACACCAGATTTTTTTGTGTCGAAATATATTTACTTTTCGCCGATATATTAGAATTCAAGATGCAAAATTTATTAGTATGGGAAAATATTTATATTTTCTTACTTTAGCAACCATTTCTCCTATCTTTCCTATGAAGTACAAGAGTAAAGTGAACTTCAGAAGATTTCAATGGCAAAATGAGAATATACATTTTAAAGAACTTCTAAAAAATAATTGATTTTTGAATTTTAATCAAAATCGGATAATTATAGGCAGCAGCAGTCAATAAAAAAGACTCTATATGCTGGTTCTAATTTCGGAGACGTTTCGGTTCTTTTAGTATAAGAGCCATCCTCAGTCCTTAGATTAGATATTATATAAAATTGCACAGAATTGGTCAGTGATTCGGTTTTTCATATACATTGTTCTATTATCGATGAAGAATTAAATATATATGTATACTTTAAGATCAATAATTTTTGACGATGAATACACTTGGGAGTATAGCAATTTTATATAATATCTAATCTAAGGACTGAGGATGGCTCTTTTATTAAAAGAACCGAAACGTCTCCGAGATTAGAACCAGCATACAGAGTCTTTTTTATTGACTGCTCCTGCCTATAATTATCCATTTACATCACAGTCACCACTTTGGAATAGATTTAATCAAAACCGTTGCAGCAAATTTTAAAAAAATTGAAAAAACTGAAAAAGCATCAGTAAAGTACTAGTACTTTTTTTTTTATCTGCCAAAGATTAAATACTTTTGCGTATTATCCGTTTATTTGTAAATATTTCGATTCCAGTGATATAGAATCATCTTCAGTACAATCAACAGATGTTTTGCAAATCGTTAATTCCTTCCATCCAATATGACAAAACAGCTGAGCATTCCATGAATGCAATTTTCATAATCCGATTCCATAAGGCCGATGTCCTTATAATAAAATTTATCATCCTTACGGCCATCTACAAACAATCTAGTACTTTTTGCCCGATTTCGTTTAAAAACTTCCTATCACATCCCAGGGGGGTGCCCTAGTTAAATATAAAATTTCAATCTCCTAGCTCAATTCCTTCATGCTTTAAATAGAACCCAGACACACAGACAGACCATGTCGCGAAAACCATTTTTTTTTATTCAGGGGACATCAAAACGTGTATATCCATCAAAATCACGACATCGAATTTTTGTCATGAATCCAATACTTTCTCTCTATATATAGTATATTTCAACCCCCTAATTAACAAAGTGCCTAACTCATTTTTGTTTTGTTTTTCAGGAGATCCAAAAAACATTTCATTGTCATTGTTAGAGCCAATGTTGAACACTTTTCGTGCGGCAACTTTTGAAACTGAAAAATTTGAATTACGCTCTTACCCACTTCAGGGCATAAGA
This sequence comes from Euborellia annulipes, assembly GCA_023213315.1. Lineage (NCBI taxonomy): Eukaryota > Metazoa > Arthropoda > Insecta > Dermaptera > Anisolabididae > Euborellia > Euborellia annulipes. The sequence continues at coordinate 12,080 of JAKCPI010013266.1, read as the reverse complement.
AGAATATTTTTCAACAGAAAATACAAAAAAATAATTTAAGAAAAAAAAATGGATTTAGACACTTTTCTACTGACAGCATCGATTTGTATATTAACATATACATATAGGTAAGATAAAGTAAAAAAATCATTATGTGGTTTTATGAAACCACGAAGCAAGTGAAACTTTTTTCGGATCGTTGGCGTTTAACTGAAAATTTTCAGAAAATTATTCAATTAAAGATATTAAAATCGCATTTTTAATCTTAACTTAATAATTGGAAAATGGGAAATCAATAGACGCATGTTAAAAACTGAGAACAATATTTATTGTTTGATTTGAATCATTTTGAACTATTTTAAAAATTATATTTTATCAATTTAAAAATTGAATAATTAAATCTCACAATTATTTTTTTATAATTCATCATATATATTAAATTTCAAATTTCCTATTTTTGTCGTCACGGCTTGTGACGTCATGGCTTGTAACGCGACATGCTGATAGAAGAGCGAAAAAATTTGAGGTCATCAAAATTTAAGTTTCACTTAAAAAAAAAAAATTACAACTAAGTATTGTAGAAAATTTATTTCTCGTCTCACTGGGGCAAGTTTTCACAAATGAGAATTTTCTAATTATATGCCACTGCTGAGACAAATGAGATTAAAAAAAAAAATCTGGTGTGACTGGCGCACAGCACACAACTTTCTCTTACCTTCGCTAATCGAAAGTTGTGTACTGTGCTTGTCACACCAGATTTTTTGTGTCGACATGTATTTAGTTTCCGACAGTAGGGTACAATTGAATTCAAGATGTAAAATTTATAAGTATGGGAAAATATTTATATTTTGATACCATGGCAACCATTTCTCCTATCTTTTCTATGGAGTACAAGAGTAAAGTGGTCTTCAGAAGATTTCAATCACATAATGAGAATATACATTTTAAAGAGCATCTAAAAAATAATTGATTTTTGAATTTTAAAAAAAATCGTTGGAGCAAATTTTGAGAAAATCGAAAAAAACTGAAAAAGTACATCAGTAAAGTACTAGTAATCTTTGGCTGATTTTGATTAAAAGCTTATTTTTCCGGTCCAGGAGGGTGTTTAACTTAAATATAAAATTTCAGCCTCATAGCTCAATTCCTTCATGCTTAAAATTGAACACAGACACACCCACACACCCACACACACACACACACACACACACAGACAGACCATGTCGCGAAAACCACTTTTTTGGATTCAGGGGACCTCAAAACGTGAAGATCCATCAAAATCTCGACATCGAATTTTTGACATGAATCCAATACTTTCTCTCTATATATATATTACATATATACATAGGTAAGAGAAAGTAAAAAACTTATCTCACGCACCTATTTATTATTCATTCAAAATTTAATATTAAAAATTGAAATCCTATTATGTTGGAAAGAAGCCCTTGAAATGCAATTCTAAGGGCGAAAATGAAGAAGAAGAAGAGAAGAAGATGGAAAGAAGAAGTGAGAAAGAGAGAGACGAGAAGAAAAGTTGCTTTGCAAGGAACTCTGTCGTCTACTTGCCAAGAAATATTACTGCTTTATGGAATATGAAATTTTTTTTATTTTTTTCGATTCCAAAATCAGAATAGTTTGAAAATGGAAAAAAAGAAGAGAGAAACTAAACTATTGATATTTTGAATTCTTAATAAAAGATAACGAAATTTTTCTATTTTCGGATGAATATCTTGAAAACAACTCAAGATATCGAATTTATATCTTTTTTTTTATATTAAACGAGAATAAATAAGAATTATTTTATTTCTAAAATAAATGGAAGGAAAGTATCGTCAAAAGAAAAATTCTCTGAAAGATCTCACACCTAATGAGCATCAAGATGCGATCGCCCGGAGCCTGACTTGTGTTTACTGACTGGAGTTCCAGCCGAATCCAAATTGAAGGGGGTCACACACACTAAAACTTGACTGGAGTGACGTAATATTACTTCTCTGTTATTTGGTATATAAGTATGTCGTCGGTGTAAACAATGTTTTTTACTTGAATGATACTATATTCCTTCCCAGCAATTTATTTCTAAATAAACTTAATAAAACTAATTATCGTTAATAATGAAGAATTTGAGATATCAGCCAAATTGGAATAATCCAGGTTCAATAAAACTCCCAGAATAAGACTTTTCGGCCTGAATTTATTTGGCCATCTTCAGTTATTGGTCTACAAAATTGTATATAGATATTAACAAAATTTTTTTACATTCTATTATTACAATATATTTTTTTAAGTTGGTTGTGTTGTTTTCATTTTTACTTACAATTATACACATAGTGCAAGTGCACATGTGATCAAACCGGGATTTGTCAATAATAAAATTTTTTTCGCTTCATACAAAATTATATGGCTTCTGTGCCCAAGCTCAGAGATAAATGATCCAATGAAAAAATTTTTGTCTTGCGGCACGTCTAAATGACCTCCGATTGGGATGAAACTTAAAATTTATATGTATTATAACTATCTGCATATTTTTACGGGGTGAGGCGTTAAAAATAATTTGAACATTTTAAATAAAAGCCGTTTTAGAGCCCATTTTCTATCAAAATCTATTTTGCTCTATATCTCTAAAACTGTGCCTGATGGAAAAATTCTAACTACATATCTGAATTCAGAATGAAAAAATGTACTAGGTTCACTTATCAGATTTCTTGTGAAAAAAACCTTGTCGACTAGTGTCATCAATGTACTTTAATTGCAAAAAACGGTGGCAACCCTAATTACAACTCGTCTAACTAATATATTCATATAGAGAAAGTTTTTTCTTTTGCAGGTTTTTCAGCAAGGATCAATAAAGAAAACTTCATTTTAGATTTGAAAATTTTAATGGAAACAAGACGACCAGTGCGCGCAGTAAGAGTTACTGCGAAACCAGGGTGGTTTCGGTCACCAAGGACCATCCTCAGGCCTGTAATGAATCAAAATGTCAAACAGGGATTTTGTCATAGTAGAATGTATAGATCTTTTTAACAAAATTTTTTACATTTTGTACATATAAAAATCTTAAAAAATAATAAAAAATAAAAAACATTTGTCAATTCAAAAACATACCATAAATTTTCGATCTCCTTATTTACGTAAATTATGCCAAACATTAAGTTTTATTATGAGGAGGATCTTGGTTTCTGTACTATATATATATATATATATATATATATATATATATATATATATATATATATATATAATTAAAAAAACCGCCACCACGCTGTCTTTTCGGCAAGGATGTAGGGAGGAAAAACAAAAAACAAGATTCTTTTTATTTTTCCCCAATTGAGTTTTATTCCTGATATTTCAAAGGCACAAAGGCTCTTCTTCTTCAGAGGAAACTGAAAAATTCATAATGTTAACAAAAATATTTATAATAGTTTACAATTTCAACTTAGGGTAAAGACATTGTTGTACCTCATATTACACTCCGTTAACATTACAATTACAGCCAAGGTTTTTTTTGCATCAAGAAAGCCATTTGACCCAGGGGCGGCGCGTCCATTAGGCAAACTAGGCGGTCGCCTAGGGCGGCAACCTGGAGAGGGCGGCAAAAATGTAAAAATAAAAAATAAATTTTTGGTTCCGCAAGCGGCACCCGAAAAAATAAGGTTCCGCGGGCGGCAAAAATTTCGTGTCTCTAAAAAAAAAAGGCAAAAAATTTTTTGGGGCGGGAAAAATTTTGGTTCCGCGCAAGAGAAAATGTTCCGCAGGCGGCACACGGGAAAAAGTTTTGGTTCCGCGAAAAAAAAAAAAAAATTTTCGCAGAAAAATTTTTGAGATCAGGGAAAATTTTAAGGAGGGGGGCGGCAAATTAAATTTTTAAAGTTTTTTTTTTTGGGGGGGGGGGGCGCAAAAAAATATCTTGCCTAGGGCGGCAGAATAGCTTGCGCCGGCCTTGATTTGACCTCGATAACGTTAGAGAGCATTCTAATTTTATAAACTCTATTACAATTCATTTATAATATTTCTTTATTTCAATGTATTAATATATATTAAAAATAAATCCAGGCTTTTAAGATCATTCAACCTTTTGTCTATATGTTATTTACTATTTATTTATACAAATTGATTAATACATTTTATTAAATTACTTTTATTTCATTTTTAACATTTAGAAAATTGGAAAGAAAATTTCTTATTATAATGATATTTAATTACATTCTCAGGAACGGAAGGAAAAAAATTTGTTTTATTATAATTAAAAAATTAAAAAATTAAAAAACGAGATGCTGAATGAAGAGGCGGGCTATTTTTCTGTTAATAGTATTTTGTTAATACTAAATACTATTAACAGAAAAATAGCCCGCCTCTTCATTCAGCATCTCGTTTTTTAATTTTTTAATTTTTTAATTTTTTAATTATAATAAAACAAATTTTTTTCCTTCCGTTCCTGAGAATGTAATTAAATATCATTATAATAAGAAATTTTCTTTCCAATTTTCTAAATGTTAAAAATGAAATAAAAGTAATTTAATAAAATGTATTAATCAATTTGTATAAATAAATAGTAAATAACATATAGACAAAAGGTTGAATGATCTTAAAAGCCTGGATTTATTTTTAATATACCGGGTGGGCCAATAGTGCGTGGACGGAAGATTGTGGACTTATTAACGGACATTTTTAAAATTTGTTGATCGCACATAATGTGGGGCCTTTAGGGCTACAAATTAAAAATATTTTTGTTCCAATTGCACCTCATATACAGGGTGGTCCATATCAAAGTTATGTTTTTTAAATGGAACGCCCTGTATATTATTGCATATTTGGATTCTACGGCCAATTTTAGTATGAGTTTATGTCATGCAATGTATTCTAAACCAAACCGTTTAGCCGCAAATCGGGCTTTAGTGAAAAAACTGCTGTCTGGAAAAAATTGAATATCTCGCGAACCATAAAACTTAGGGGACTGTTCTTTTGAGAGGTTACTAACCATGAAATGTACTAATGTGGGCCAGATGGGTAACCCGGAATTATTCTTATGTTGGGAGAAATGGCCATGCCAATTTGGAAAATTTAAATCATGGATAACTTCATTTTTTCAAATGGAACATGCTACTTTTTTTTATGCCATGGGACGTGAAATTCAATTATCTTTCAGCTGATATAAGGTTGTCTATATCTATCTTTGGTAGTTCTTTTTATTCCAAAATATCTGATAACGAAAAAAAAAAATTTATTATAGACAAAATAATTGAAAAAAAAATCCAAACGCAAAACAAAAATCGTAATACATGAACAAATTATGCTAAATATTCGAAAATGTCTTTAAATTTCCCTTAAAATCATTTATTTGAACTTCTCAAAGAAGTCCCGCTTGCTCACATTCGGGTTATGATTTGTCAACAAGATGGCGCACCTCCTAACCTAAACATAACCCAAATTTCTTTTTCGAGAAGTTCAAATAAATGATTTTAAAAGAAATTAAAAGATATTTTCGAATATTTAGCATATTTTTTCCATTTATTACAATTTTGTTTTGCGTTTGGAATTTTTTTTCAATTATTTTGTCTATAATAAAAAATTTTTTTTTTCATCAGATATTTTGGAATAAAAAGAAAACTACCAAAGATAGATATAGACAACCTTATATCAGCTGAAAGATAATTGAATTTCACGTCCCATGGCATAAAAAAAGTAGCATGTTCCATTTGAAAAAATGAAGTTATCCATGATTTAAATTTTCCAAATTGGCATGGCCATTTCTCCCAACATAAGAATAATTCCGGGTTACCCATCTGGCCCACATTAGTACATTTCATGGTTAGTAACCTCTCAAAAGAACAGTCCCCTAAGTTTTATGGTTCGCGAGATATTCAATTTTTTCCAGACAGCAGTTTTTTCACAAAAGCCCGATTTGCGGCTAAACGGTTTGGTTTAGAATACATTGCATGACATAAACTCATACTAAAATTGGCCGTAGAATCCAAATATGCAATAATATACAGGGAGTTCCATTTAAAAAAACATAACTTTGATATGGACCACCCTGTATATGAGGTGCAATTGGAACAAAAATATTTTTAATTTGTAGCCCTAAAGGCCCCACATTATGTGCGATCAACAAATTTTAAAAATGTCCGTTAATAAGCCCACAATCTTCCGTCCACGCACTAATGGCCCACCCGGTATATTAATACATTGAAATAAAGAAATATTATAAATGAATTGTAATCGAGTTTATAAAATTAGAATGCTCTCTAACGTTATCGAGGTCAAATGGCTTTCTTGATGCAAAAAAACCTTGGCTGTAATTGTAATGTTAACGGAGTGTAATATGAGGTACAACAATGTCTTTACCCTAAGTTGAAATTGTAAACTATTATAAATATTTTTGTTAACATTATGAATTTTTCAGTTTCCTCTGAAGAAGAAGAGCCTTTGTGCCTTTGAAATATCAGGAATAAAACTCAATTGGGGAAAAATAAAAGAATCTTGTTTTTTGTTTTTCCTCCCTACATCCTTGCCGAAAAGACAGCGTAAAATTAGTTTTATGTCCACCACAAGAAGTGTTTTTTAATTCTTACTATTTTAAATCACCAAAGAATAGATTTTAAAATCAACATTTTAATATTTCATTTTTGTATAAATAAATTCTTGTAGTTTTAATTTCATTATATTCATTGTATTTATTATTATTAATATTTTTACGTAATAAAAATCTAAATTCAGAGTGATTGTTATTAAATGACGTCAGGGCTGCAAAGCGCATATACATATATATAATCTATTCATACTTTTATTATTCCTATTTTATCAAAAAACCTTATTTAGAAAAATTATGAATATTTTAAAATATATAATTACTTTTTGAACTTGTCCCTGAACTTGTAATCTCGAACTCGAATCTATTAAACGAACTTTTTTTGTTAGGATTGTTTTAGTTGGTCTAAACCGGAAGTAATCAACTTCATTTTTTTTATAGATTTTAAAATTTCAAAAGAATAATTTTTGTATTTTATATTTAGTTCCGACAACTCAAATTATCAACGCATTGCATTAATTATCAAATGATGAATTCTAATTATCAGATAATGAATATTTATGAATTGACAATAAATTTTTCTTTTTTTATTTTTGAGTTGGTGGAAAAGAGAAGAAAGCCAAATTGGGATAGTTTCTCTCATATTCATTAATTAAAAATCAAAAAAAATTGAAGTTTGAAATTCAAAGTGAATTCATTCGATTATTAGTAGTCTTGACAACCAAAACAACTCGGAGCATCCAACAAGGGAGTGTATATTTGATAACACCGATTTTGAAAATTGTAATTTGATGAAAAACGAATTTTGTTGTTAGAGTTTTCAATTTTGTTCGTCTAAAAATGTTACTCGTTATTTTTAAGTTGCTATTTATAATACATTTATAAGAATGTGATGCTTTTGATTTGAAAGAACAAAAAAACTTTCATCTTCTTGTGCAACTATTTTTTTGTGTAATTTATTTTTGTTTTAGTTTCAGAATATTTTTTAATATTAATAAATAAATAAAAAGATTTTTTTTAATCATTGGCATTTAATTTTCAACATGTTCCATGTATTTAAAGTAAAATTCGAATAGCTTTCGTCAAAAATATAATATATGGAAATATTGAATATTAGTTTAATACTAGAAATATATTACTATTAATTGGACACATTAAAAATATTGTCGTAACATGTTCAAAGTTCGAAAATGAACGACCCAACTGTTTAAAACATAAATATTATTATAAATTTATTTATGTGTCCAATTAATAGTAATATATTTCTAGTATAGACCTAAATATTAAATATTTCCTTATATTATATTTTTGACTGTTACCATTCGAACCTTCTTAAAAATATATGGAACACGTTGAAAATTAAATGCCAATAATTAAAAAAAAATTTTTTTTATTTATTTATTAATATTAAAAAATATTCTGAAACAAAAAAAAAAATAAATTACACAAAAAAAAAAATAGTTGCACAAGAAGAGATTCGAACTCGGGATTTTTGTTTAGCAAAGAATGCGCCCTACCGATCTAGCCATCGCGACATTTGTAAATGTTATTGTTAGTAACGGCTTAAGGCATGCAGGCAAAATCTTTAACATTTTTTTTTAGACGAACCGTTGAGAAGCGCGTTCTCTGGCTTTAACAGACTCGTTTTTCATCAAGTACTACACATAAAAAAATTTTCGTTCAAATCGGTGTTATCAAGGCTATGCACTCCCCTTGTTAGTTAAAGTCCGAAAAGATCGAGATGGTTGAGTAGGCCTACTAATCGGAATAATTACTTTGTTCAAACTGAACGCCTTTGGTTTTTTTTTTGATTTTTTAATTATTATTATAAGTGAGAAAACTAGGCAAAGTCTATAATTTGAATTTTCTTCCCTTTTCCACCCTTCAAAAAAAGTAAAGAAAAAATTTTGCATATCAATTCATAAATATTCATTATCTGATGAATTAGGAATTCATCATTTGATGAATTATTACTTAGTATTATTATCTAGTAGATGGTTGATGGTTTGGATTTGGTCCGAGATAAATATAAAAATACAAAAATTATTCTTTGAAATTTTAAAATCTATAAAAAATTTTGAAGTTGATACTTTCAGTTTAAGACCGAACTAAACTAATCCTAACAAAAAGTTCGTTTAATAAGATTCAGTTCAGAGACCCGGTTAAATTCAGGACAAGTTCAAAAGTAATTATATATTTTAAAATATTCACTCAATTTTTTTTCTAAATAAGATTTTTGATAAAAACCAGAATATTAAAAGTATGAATGAATTATATACCTATGAATTAACGAGCATGCGCTTTGCAGAAGGGACGTCCGCCCTTGGCATAGAAGCTCTGACCTTCCAGATTTTTCTTGCAACTCTGTAAAATATTAATAATAATAAATTACAAATGAAAGTTTTTAATGAATATAATGAAATAAAACTAATTACTTTGCAGAAATTTTCATTTATATTTTTAAAAAGTGAAATATTAAAATGTTGATTTTAAAATCTATTCTTTGGTGATTTAAAATTTCAAATTAAAAAACACTTCTTATAAATGGTGGACATAAAACTAATTTTAGTTATATATATTTTAATTAAAAAGATAATAATAACAAGAACGGGGTCTAAATAGCCTTAGATGCCGAAAGAGTCCTAAAAAAAAGACACTAATAATAAATAAGACCATGTGAAGTTATTTAAAAGAGATTGTTGAGTCACCATGAATGGAGACTTTAACGCGCAAGATTAACAATTTTAATAATAACGAAAAAAAAGAGATAATTTTTTAATTCGCCTTGAAGTTTATATTCGGCCTTTAAAAGAGTAGTAATAATATATTAAATACCGTGCAATTGAAGCACTGGCTGTGGTAGTTGTTGTTAAGAGCCTCGACCCAACGATCGCCAGCCTCAATTGGGAAGCCGCAAGCGAAGCATTTGGTCGTGAAGAGTTCGTTCCAATCTATAAAAAAAAAAAGATTCAATCTCAACCGGGAGGAACATTTGCAAAATATATTCATGATTCACAAAAACCCGGGATATTGTGGAAATGTTGTAATGAGTAGAGAGATGTAATATTTATTGTTATTTACAAATGTGATTTTTGTCTTTTTTTTCATATGGCCTTCATAACACTTCCGAAACATGGGGAAAGAAACTCTCACAAGTTGATTCATACTATTTTAATATTACAAAGGATGATAATAATAATAATAATTAAATTTAAAAGAAAGTTGATTTGTTTTTTTTGATTTACTCTCTATAAGATATTAGTATTTTTTTTTAATTATATGAAATTAATTCAATGACATTTTCTTTTTATTTTTTAAAGGACGTGAAAAAAAGGAAGGAAATATTGCTTTCAAAATAAAAAGTAAACTATTGATCAAAAAAATAAAATTTTGGAAGTGTAATAAATATCGTATTATATTATAACTATCCAGGGTCGTAGACAGAGGGTTCAGGGGGGTATATCATAAAAAATAATTTTTATGGTTAAAATTTCAATTAAAAAGTCATTTTTTTCCTAAGGGGGCCGGGCTTAAACTTAAATCTTAACCTGTTTAGATATTATTATTATTATTATTAGGCTACTGTTTAGGAAATTTTAACAAATTTTTAAATAGCTATTTTTATTTAAATAAATATTATAAGCTATATAAAACTTTTTCAAAAATTGTGCCAAAAACTGTGAAAAAAATTGTTGGCAAAAATGTTTTTTTTTTTTTTTTTTTTTTTTTTTCAATTGAACTTGAACTCGGGTGGCCACAAAAAAAGTAATAAAATAAAAAAATTCTGTTTATAAGAATTGATCTTGAATTTGATATCTTATTTAATAAATTTAAAAAAAAATTAACATTAAAAACATCACCTAAATATATTCTTGACAATTCAGTCATTTTAGTTGTAAATTTTGAGAAATTCTTCAGTTTTGGGCGAGTTAGAGGCAAGGGCGGATACAAGGGATTTGAGAAAAATGTTTTTTTTTTTTTTTTTTTATTGTATTTTTAATATAAAATTTTAAAACTAATACTTAAAAATTTGATTTATATATATATATATATTTCTGGTAAACAACGACAGAATGCACCTTTAAATTACCGAGAATAAAAAAAAATTGTGTGCTGTGCGACCAGTCACACCACATCCCCCCACCCCATAAACTCCTCTGGAACCGCCACTGGTTAGAGGTTTCTTAGTGATGATGAATAGTCAAAATATTAAATTATATTTTTTAGTGAATGAATTTACCATTTTCGCAGTAGGGAAGTCCATCCTCGAGGAAGAAAGGATTGTTGCCGAAGAGTTTTCCACAATAGGCGCATAAGAAGCATTCAGGGTGGAAATGTTTGCCGATCGCATTCAAACAATCCTGCGTCATCAACAAAAAATAACAGCAACATGAGTCATAATTATAACGTTAGTATATACTCGATATATTTATCTTTTTAATTAATCTCTCTATTTTTGTTGGTTTATGCTAGAAAGAGTTAGAAGGCTATTAACCAAGAAATAACATTTCCTCTAATTATATGTCTATGCTTATATGAGTCCGAAAATTGAGTTATTCATCATAATAATAGTTTCATTAGACCGTAGAGCAGGATTCCCGTTTATTTATTTATTACACGAAACAAACCATTAAACTACCAGAGAAAGGAGTAGACACTGATCAAATTTGAAATTTCTAAAGTAAAAAAATTTGACACGAGAAAGAATTATTTTTAAATAAATTCTCACTCACCCCTTTAACTTTGTTGTGGCACTTGTCACAGCTGGGAGCGATGAATTGTTCGAAACAATATTCGCAATAGAGTTGTCCTTTTTCCTCGACGAACCCGATATCAGCCAGAGGACGGCGGCATTGTGCATTCACGCAGACAAAGTGCTCAGGACACCAGATCTTGCCGAGAGCCGTGATGAAGGGACCCCCTGTTAAGATTCAATAATCAAAGTCCAATTAATTTAACTAATCAAATATCTCTGTCTTTTTTCTCTAGATACACTTAGCTTTTTTGTTTATAAGTAAAATGGATAAAAAAATATTAAAAAATCACTTTTTAACATATAGATGTAATATTCCTTAGGTTAATGGGAAAATGTAGTTATTCCTATTTTTACTTAAATTAATTTTATTTTTACTTATTTGTAAAAAAAAAAAGAATTTTTTTTTTAACATAAATCTAATTTATTTTGTGACGTATATGAAGTGAATAATAGACTATTTATTTAATCTTTGCAAGAGAGTTTTCTAATCTTAATTCAATTAAAGTATTATCAAATGATAAAAAAATCAATAATTAAATTAATAAATACTCTTCTAAATTAATGAAATTTTACTTTTGAATAAAATTGGAAGATAATAAGAGATTTCAATTGCGAAAAAGTTAAAGTTTATTTTTTTTTTAATAGAGCCATACCATTTTGAGTTCCAATAAACAAGAATCAAATTCGTTTTATAACACAAGGCAACAATGGTTTTGTTGACTGAGTATTTGAAGCTATTATTGATGATTTGGGCAGCGCTGATTCCAAAGTACCATCAGTTTTGCCCAATCACGTCAGATTTTTAGGAGTTATAGCTATCTA
>JAKCPI010013265.1:0-11897 GCA_023213315.1 Euborellia annulipes | reverse complement strand
GGAGTTAGATCTCTTCTTTCGTATATTTGTAGCATTGAATCCAAAAATATCAACCCTAAGGTCCTACAGAATAAAAATAAAAATGCGAAAAATCGAAGAATCAAGATTTTGATGGAAATACATGTTTTAGGGTCCCCCTGGAGTCCAAAAAAGTGGATTCCCTCAAAATGATCTATCTGTGTGTCTGTCTGTCTGCCTTCTGTGTTCAATTTAAAAGAATGAAGTAATTGAGCTATCAGATTGAAATTTTACATTACTTTAAAAGACAATTTATTTTGTTAAGAACACAGTAATATCTAGAGAGATGAGAAAGTATTTTGCAAATTTGTTTCTGTATTTTTGAAATTTTTGTTCCAATAGAGAGATAGATCTTTTTTCATGCTCTAACGGTTAGGACGTTCGCTTCTCAGTCGGTGCGATAAGTTGTTTAAATTATAATGGCTCTCGATAAATTTGATAGAAAAAAATACTTTCAAATAATAATAAAGGTGATTAACTTTCTTTTTCTTTTTTTTTTTTTTTTTCAAAAAAAACATTCACACTTTTTTTTCTTCCTGATTCCACACTCACACTCACACACTTACATTCATACAGTCTTTTTCGGCAACTGAGGCCATATAAGACTTTATACGATATCCGTTGTTAATAAATATACATATATGGGGTCCAGGCATTCTTATTTAAGCCATTTGGTATCCAATTGGCTTAAATAAAATCATCGGACTGCCTGGGGTCCGAACCCGCGACGTTTGGTATATGAGGTTAGCACGCTAACCTCTACGCCATGCCCCGAGGGCGATTAACTTTCTTATTGACCCTATAAGTTGACGTTTATGATTGTCATTGACTCCTTCCAGAGGATTTTTTTTAAATCTCTAAATATGTCATTCTTCTGATTACCCATTGATCCTTTATTACATCAACTTGAAAGGAGGATAAATAACTGAATCACTCTCAAATAATAATAATTTTTATTTTGCTTCATTTATCTCCATACTAACTAATGTACGTATTGTACTTGAGAGAAATAAAATTTCAGAAGTAAACAAAATGCTTCCCTCATTCTACCCCTTACTTTCCACTTTTTTTTTTGTTCAACAGCCAATTTATTGTATTATATTTATAAACTCAGGGATGAAAAATGGGCTGTCTAACTGAGAGAGATTTAAAGGCTGGAAAAAATATATATAGAGGGCTTATGAGTTGGAATTTCTGTTTCTTTTTTTAAGCTTCATATATTCTGATATGAATGAAGTATTAAATTATAATTTAAAACTTTTAAGGAAAATTGTTCGATATATTTTTTTACCTAAATTATTAGTTTTAATACCAGAGAAAAAAAGCTTTTTTAAAATTAGGAATTAAAATAGAGAGATCTTAAAATTGTTATGTGTTTGCCAAACAGAACACAACTTTCGATTACCGAAGGTAAGAGAAAGTTGTGTGCTGTGCGCCAATCACACCAGATTTTTTTTACTTATAAGCTTGTATCTAATATATATAAAGAAAGTATTGGATTCATGTCAAAAATTCCATGTCGAGATTTTTGATGGATATACACGTTTTGAGGTCCCTTGAGTAGGGACACGAAAAAAGTATCGATACTTGCTGGTATCGATACTTTTGTTTCGATACTAGTACTTTTTTTACTCGATACTTTTTTTCGATACTTTACTCATATGAGTACTTAATTGCCGGTATCGAATGAAAAGTACTCATTTAAAAATAATTTTTTTTTTAAGTTTTTCGGCATCTTAAGCCATATAGACAGACTTTTTTTTTTTTTTTTTTTTTTTTATAAAAACATTCACACTTTTTTCTCACTCACACTCACACACACATTCACACTCGTCTTTTCGGCAGCTCAGGCCATATAAGACATTTACGATAACCGTTATTTATGAATTTATATACATGTATATTAGGGGGTCCAGGCATTTTTATTTAAGCCATCTGGTATCCAGATGGCTTAAATAAAATCATCGGACTGCCTGGGGTCCGAACCCGCGACGTTTGGTATATGAGGTTAGCACGCTAACCTCTACACCACGCCCCGTGGGCATAGACAGACTTTAAACGTTATACAAATATTTTAATTACGATTCTGTCAAAGAATATAGCATATTCTTTTATATATATTTTTTTTTCTCTCTCGATATAAATAGTAAGTTGATATATATCAAAAGGTCGATATTTGTGGGATAGACTTTATTCCATCATATTCCTAATAATTATTTATTAATAATTGAAAATTTGATACTTTTTAATAAAAACCCTTTCATTTAATAACATGTCTAATTTAATTTTTTTTGTATATTGCAAACTGTATTCACTAAATTTAAAAGTGAGCAAATATTACATAGAAATGCAAATTATAAACTAATGATAACACTTGTCGACAAGGTTTTATTCACAAGAAATCTGATTAGTGAACCCAGTATATTTTTTTATACTGATCTCAGATATGTATTTAGAATTTTTCAATCAGGCACAGTTTTAGAGATATAGAGAAAAATAGATTTTAATAGAAAATGTGCTCTAAAACGGCTCTTATTTAGAATTTTCAAGATTTTTTAAAAACTTAAAAATTTTTTCTATTATAAATTTTAAGCCTTTTACGGCACTTCTAAATTATTGTGCTCAAACTTCATATGTATTAAAAACTATCTGCATATTTTTAATGGTCTTGTCTTAAAAAAATCTTGAAATTTCAAAATAAGAGCCCTTTTAGAGCACATTTTCTATTAAAATTTATTTTTCTATATACTGGTATTTCTACATATGTGCCTGATGGGGAAAAACTGAAATGATATTTGAATTTATGAAAAATACTTCTAGAATCGCATATCTTTATTCTTGTGAATGTAATAAAGTTCATTTTTGTCGACCAGTGAAAATGGACAGACTTTTATTTTGGCGAAATGCGTATTTTGGTTGAGAAAGCCCCGTCCTCCTGGCGCTCATTACTGTGAGGAAAATGGCATACCAGTATACCCCATTGATCTTCCGTTGGACCCTTTGAACGACATCAGGATCCTAAGATGTCGAAAAAACTTAAAAAAAGAGGAAAAATACTCATACTTAAAAAATACTCGATACCTATTGGTATCGATACTTTTCTTCCGATACTTTCTGGTATCGATACTTTCCTTTCGATACGATACCAAGTACAAGTATCGATACTTTTTTTTTCGATACCGTATCCCTACCCCTGAGTCCAAAAAAGTGGTTTTCGCGACATGGTCTGTCTGTGTTAAGCATGAAGGGATTGAGCTATGAGGCTGAAATTTTATATATAAGTTAAACACCCCCCCCCTCCCCACGGGAGAGTGAACATAAGCTTTTAATCAAAATCAGCCAAAAGATACTAGTACTTTACTGTTGTACTTTTTCAGTTATTTTTCGATTTTCTCAAAATTCGCTCTAACGATCTTAATTAAAATTAAAAAATCCATTATTTTTTAGATGCTCTTTTGAATTTATATTCTCATTTCGCCCTCAAAATCAGGAAGTACACTTTACTCTTGTACTTTAAAGGAAAGATGGGTGAATTGTTTGCCATGGTAACAAAATATAAATATTTTTCTCTGTTTAATTTCTTGTATTCTAATATATCGGCGGAAACTAAACATATGTCCATAAAAGCCCTTAGAGGTGATATGCCGATGATATTATAATAAAAAAAAAAAAATAAACATATGTCGACACGAAAAATCTGGTGTGACAACAAGGGCGAATACAGGGGGGTAAAGGGGGTAATTACCCCCCCCCCGAGATTCGAAAAAAATACCTTTTTTCGCAAAAAAATTTATTTTTAATGTAAAATTTTTAAAATTAATACTTAAAAATTTGATGTGTATTTATATTCTGGCAAACAAGTACAGAATGCGCTTTTAAATTACCGAAGTTAAAAAAAAATAGTGTGCTGTGCGACGAGTCACACCAGATTACCCCCCCCCCCGAGAAACACCTCTGGATCCGCCCTTGTGTGACAAGCACAGAACACAACTTGCTCTTTCCAAAGGTAAGAGAAAGTTGTGTGATGTGCGACCAGTCATACCAGATTTTCTAATCTAAAAAGTCTTATTTGTTTTTTTGTTTTATCAATATTTATTTTTATTTTTTTGATTTTGAAGATTCTGTTACTGATTTAAATGCCGTACATAGTTTAAATTCATTCTATCAATCATGTGAAGGCTACATCAGTTATAATTTAATTATTTTATAATGCCTCAACGCACAATTTGTTGTTTTGTGACTTGTTAGCAATCTGTTAAAAAAAAGGTGTGAAAATCAATCTAAAGTTTCTCGTAGTTTCGATTTAGAATATTTCCATGAGTTTAAGAGAAGGTAGAGAGAAGAGGGTGGGGGAGGAGGCCCGGCCCGTCTAACGAGCTGACACCTCCCTTTAGGCATCTGCTTTTGGATGAGGTGGGTTCCATTCCGTTTCTCTCTCTCTCTCGCTCTCTCTCATCGTAGGGCGTCTCTGTATTGATTCCCGGCTGACGGCCTGAGACCGATCGGTCCTCTTTAACCCGCTTGATAGGACAGCCAACCCTTCAACCCTTATTCAGTTCAGCCCTGACCCACCATCATCAGTACACGTGCACGCAAAATGCACGTGACCTCTGCCAAAAAATCACGATACTGAACATAAAAAAAATTAATTTTATTTGACAAAATTAATTTAATCAAAGTTATATTTTATATTCATAAATCTATTTTTCCATTAAAGTACAAATTCGAAATCTGCTTTTTTATATATTAATCTTTGAAAATCATTCTTTGATCGACATATATTTTTAAACCACCTAGTCATATAAAATTTTCCATTTTACGTGAAATGACTGAAGGTTTCTAAAAATGTATTTTTAAAATCTTTTTTACCTTCTCTTTTATATAGGCCTATAGAGAGAAAGTATTGGATTCATGTCAAAAATACGATGTCGAGATTTTGGTGGATATACACGTTTTGAGGTCCCTGTATCCAAAAAGTGTTTTTCGCGACATGGTCTGTTTGTGTGTGAACAAAATATCTCGACAACAAAAAGAGCTAGGAAGTTGAAATTTTATATTTAAGTTAGGCACCCCCTGGGACGTGACACGAAGCTTTTGAACAAAATTAGCCAAAGAGTGCTAGAACTTCACTGATGTACTTTTTCAGTTTTTTTCGATTTTCTCAAAATTCGCTCTAACAATTTTGATTAAAATTCAAAAATCAATTATTTTTTAGATGCTCTTTAAAATGTATATTCTCATTTCGCTCTCAAAATTGTTTGAAGACCACTTTACTCTTGTATTTAATAGGAAAGATTGTAATAAAATATAAATATTTATCCATGCTTATAAATTTTACATCTTGAAAATCGAATGTACCGTATTGTCGGAAACTAAATATATGTCGACACAAAAAATCTGGTGTGACAAGCACAGAACACAACTTTCGAATACCGAAGGTAAGAGAAAGTTGTGTACCAGTCACACCAGATTTTTCTAGTTGTCATTATATTATTTTCCCCATATTTGGGCTTTTTTACTAAATTTATTTTATTAATATCAAAGACAAATTAATATTAAATTTTGGATTCATAATTAATATCACTGGATCTTTGTTTTCTGGCAGAAGAACACCCGTACGGAAAAAATGTGGCAAAAAATATAAGCTTAAAATGTAAGCTAGGTCATATTTTAGGTTATAAGCAAATATATAAGCAAGGATATATAACATTTTAGCGTTTTATTATAAGTTCAAACTTATAAGCCTAGGCTTATATTTTATATTATAATTCTCAGGATATAATCTTACGCTTATAATTTAAATTATAAATTTTAAAATATAATTTATGGTTATAATCTATAATATAACCCCTTGTCGATGGCGGGGTAATTACCCACCCCTCCTCCCCCCTTCTTTCTCTGCTATTTTCGCTTTCTTGATTTATTTTATCTAAAACTCGTAGACATTCACTTTTATAAATTAAAATCTCGAAATTGATAAACGTTTTAAAAATTAAATGATGTTGAATTTTGCATCGTGATATATCACGATATAAAAATAAGACATAACATTATATGATAAAATTATCTTTAGGTTGACAGCTTTATTTGTAGAAATATAATTTTCTGAAAAAAATTGATTGATAAAAACAATAAAAAAAAAAAAAAAAAAATACAATGCTTTAGATAAATACATACCGGTACATACAAACATTTTCCCCAATTCATTTTTATAATATATAGATTATTTTAACGGTTAATTATTCATGAACTTAAGATTTTTTGTGAATCATATCCTTTCCGGGACTCTCTCGGAACACAGACAAAAAATTTACGCCGATCTTTTAGAATTCAAAATGTAAATAAATAAAAAATCGTAAACATGGGAAAATATTTATATTTTCTTACTATGGCAACTATTTTTCCTAATTTTTATTTTTTTCTTATTTTACCGGATAATTATTAATAAGTACCCTCGTAAGAAACTAGAGTCACTGTACCATCATGAATATGTATAATGCAGTCATATTTGCGAATATAATTACAATTATAATAAAAAATTATATCTTTGGGTATACTATAATATAATCCAAAATATAATTTCCGAGACATATAAAAAGTTATATCTATTGGTTATAATTCAAATTATATCTGATTATAATTTTTCTTATAAGTTAATATATAATTTGAAGAGTATAAGTTTCAGGTCATATTTCTGCTTATAAGTGAGGATATAAGCAATTATAAGTGCTTATATTCGCTTATATTTTAGGGCATATACTATTTCCGTACGGGCACCCACTCACCCATAAAATAGAAATTGCAAATATTTTCTGTCAATGTCATATCCATTATTATTCAGAGCAAATTCATCTGTCCTATAGACAATGGATGTGGAGAGATACAACCGTTTGCAAATGATTTGCCATTATTAATGGTATTAAATAACGATAAATGGTTTATTGTTTATATTTATTGACTATTTGAATGTTACTAAACATAAATAATGGACTTATAATTTCTAGGAGATACTTATACGTTTTATCAAATTTTATTAAAAAAAGATAATTTATAATCAGTATTTGAACAAGAAAATTTGAGCTTTTAAAAATTTTGTTAAGGATTTATTTATTTTCTTTTTAGCTTTGAACATCTATTTTGAAAACAAGATATTTAAAATTTTTTAGTTTATTCTAGTAAAGGGTATATAAATTTAATTGTTAAATGATCTTACTCTAAAATTATATAATTAAAGATAATAACAATATTAATGGTTTTGCATAATTCATGTTAATAGCATTGAGGTTTGTTACTGAAAGCATATCAATAATTATATTATTAATTTTGCCATTAAGAATAAGTTAATACCTAAGCTCTAATAGGAAAATGAAACGTTGAGGACTGCCTACAAAGGCTAATTATATCACTATAAAAAAATATATTAATGATTTAGCAGTGGGTCCCAACCCATGGGCCGCGAGGTGATTGGAATTGGGCCGCGGATGTCTAATTGTAAGAAAAGATAAAAATTATATATACAGTATTTATATAAAATTATATACTAGTATATACACTGGGCCTCAGCGTTTTTCTTTACTTTCTCTTACCTCTCTATATGTTAATATATAGAGAGAAAGTATTGGTTTCATATAAAAAATTCGATGTCGAGATTTTGATGGATTTTTTTGAGGTCCCCTGAGTCCAAAAAAGTGATTTTCGCGACATGGTCTGTCTGTGTGTGGGTAGTTGTGTGTTCAATTTTAAGCATGAAGGAATTGAGCTATGAGGCTGAAATTTTATATATAAGTTAAACATCGAATTATTTTTATGAAATATAGAATAAATATAGAATCAATCCTTCTATTGATTCTTTTTTTTTATCCTAATTTATAAAATATATATTTAATATAAAATGGAAAGAATTTATATTTTATACTGCATCTCGAGATGCAGTAAAAAAAACAAGATCTTGGTTTACTGTTAAATGTAAAGATATTAAGAAATACTCGATAAATAATTGGTATCGATTCTTTTCTTCTGATACCTTACTGGGATATCAAGTACAAGTATCGATACTTTTTTTCGATACCATATCCCTACTCGTCTTTAAAAAACTTCGATTACTAGAACTTTACTGATGTAGTTTTTTAGTTTTATTCATTTTTCTCAAAAAAAAAAAAAAAAAAAACCGAGCTGGGTCTTTTGATTTTAACGTGTAACATTGTTGGCGTTTTAACTAATTCTGACTTTTTTTAGGACAATTTAATAAGTGCCGAGTTTTTAACATAATTCATTCAAATTTATGCAAAACCATGGTTTAAATTTACATTATTAACTTATGGATACTTTAATAAATTATATTAAATACATACATATATACATTAAATACAATTAAATTTTAGGATTGAAAATTGGAAATGATTTTTCGAAAACTAGATATTTTTTATTTTTTCAATTTTTCAAACAAGAAATTATTCATCTGAGAGGAAGCTCGAGATTTCCCTTATCCTAGATCACCGGCCCAATAAACACAAACCTCAAAACACAAAGAACTAAAATAAAGGTAGCCCGCCCGCCGCGAAAGCATGGAGGTTCTGGTTCGATTTTTTTTTTTTTTTTTTTTTTTTTGAATGGGTGCATAAGGTCCGAAGACCTATAATGACCAATAGTCACATGCAGCCAGGAAGAAAATAAAACAAAAGGAGAAGCATAAAGGGGAAACTCAACTGCGGGAACTGAGAAGATGCCTGTTGAGGTTAGACTTGAAAGTCTGAAGATTGTAGGTTTTGGGGAAGATAGACGCAGGGAGCTTGTTCCAATCACGGGAGGTCATGGGGACAAAGGAAGAATGAAATTGTTTTGTTCTGTTAGTCGTGATCTGAACAGCATAGGGATGCTGGGAAGATGCCTCTCTTGTGTTCCGTGAATATGTTGCATTGGGTGGGATAATTGATTTTAATTCGGCAGAGCATTGACCATGGTAATACCTGTAGAAGAGAGATAGTGAAGATACTCTTCTTCTATGATCTAGTGACTGTAGGGATGCAGTAAGGGTAGAATCACCTATCAGTCGATTCCGGGGAGCGCAATTTTTTCCCAATCAAACACGAACTTAACTCGCCTTAAACGATATATTGACGGCTTATTTACATCTATTTGAGCGTTGTTTGAAAAAAATTCCATCTCTTTTCAAACAAATCTCTACCTAGTTAAGAAATTATTCTATAATATTCTAATTATTTTGTTAGAGTTAAAAAATTTTTTTTCAACTTTTTTTACTTTCACTTACCTATTTATATGTTAATATTCATATATATATAGAGAGAGAAAGTATTGGATTCATGTCAAAAATTCGATGTCGAGATTTTGATGGATATACACGTTTTGAGATCCCCTGAATCCAAAAAAGTGGTTTTCGCGACATGGTCTGTCTGTCTGTGTGTCTGGGTTCAATTTAAAGCTTGAATAAATTAAGCTAGGAGGTTGAAATTTTATATTTAAGTCAGACACCCACCTAGGGCGTGAAAATAAGCTTTTGTTCAAAATCGGCCATATATTGGCGCAACTAAATATATGTCGACACGAAAAATTTGGCGTGACAAGCACAGAACATAATTTTCGATTACCGAAGTTAAGAGAAAGTTGTGTGCTGTGCGACAGTCACACCAGATTTTTTAATTTTACTAATGCAATCTTTTGAGAAAGACACCATCATTTTTTTATGGACCAACGAAATCTATTCTAAGAATTCTTGATGTCACCCAAATTTACAACCTCCTCCCAATTTCACCCTTAACTCAATCGTCGCCTGCAATTTAATCATTTCGCAGAGAAAGGGGGGGGATGGTTAATTAATGTACTGGTATAAGTGAGTTATTAAAACAAGAAGAACAATAAAGAGTAAACATCTAGAAAAAAAAAAAAAAAAAAAAACTAACTTTGTTGTTTTGAATTTTTAAAAAAGAACGCCTCGTAACGTATCTGAGATGAGAGTGAGAAAGAGAAGGGAAATACATCATTCAATTTATATGGGATTTATTTTATTATTATTAAAAAAAAAGTTATATAGAGATAACAAAATGGATATATTAGCGCGTGAATCAAGCACTTGTGAAAAGTTTCGAATTATAAAGTTGAGATGTTGAAAAGGTCAAACGGAAAACACCTCCTCTCCAAAGTTGAAGCCGAATAACTGAAATAAATAAATAAATCGAGTACTGTTTTAAACGAAATATAAAGTAAAAGCCATTATTTGTAACCCCTTATATCTCTCTCTAACAATTTTGCTATGCATCAATGCTTTGGCTACTAAGCTCTTTGACGTCATTCAATTCGAACATTTTCCTATTTTCAAATAATGGTAATTTGATTATTACGTACGCTTTATTACGAAAGCATTTATTCATCGAATGGAACTCTCGATTATAATTTTATAATAATTGAATAAAACATTTGGGTTTATTCAAAATATCAATATGTAATTATTTTAAACAGGGATTCTGCTGGTAAATTGAAAATGTCCGAATATTTACAGTAGGCCTATATTAATTAGGTCTATTGAAGATGACTTATTAAAAAGAAGTTATTTGTTTTAATACAAAACTAAGCCATTGCTTTATTCATTTTGTAAAATTTATTATAATAAACTCTACTTTCACCTGATTATTAGGGATTAGAGAGATGACTGGTTTTTCTAATTATTTTATCATACTATATAATAAAGCCCTAAGACCGTGTCCGATGTGTGAAACAACCAATCAGGCCTCAGGGATAGCGCTGATTGGCGAAATACAGAGAGGGCGGAGCCGGAGAGGCAAATTCAAATTTTTTTTTAACCAGGAGAGATATCAATTTGGTTTCTTCCCTAAAGCCTTCCCTTGATAAGAATCTAAATTCGTTGTTTCAGAGTTTTTTTAAATTCGGCAGCCCCCCCCCCCCCCGAAATTTTTAATTCTTCTATTTCTCAAATATTAACATGCTTTTTTGGATTTAAAATTCTTCAATGAATATCTATCAAGGGATTTAAAAGTTTAAATATTTTTTGTGTAATTGCCCCCCCCCCCCGAAATTTTTAATTCTTCTATTTCTTCAAATATTAACATGCTTTTTTGGATTTAAAATTCTTCAATGAATATCTATCAAGGGATTTAAAAGTTTAAATATTTTTTGTGTAATTGCCCCCCCCCCCCCCGAAATTTTTAATTCTTCTATTTCTTCAAATAAAAACATGCTTTTTTGGATTTAAAATTCTTGAATGAATATCTATCAAGGGATTTAAAAGTTTAAATATTTTTTGTATAATTGCCCCCCCCCCCCCTCCCTCCGAAAAATTTAATTCTTCTGTTTCTTCAAATATTAACATGCTTTTTGGATTTAAAATTCTTCAATGAATATCTATCAAGGGATTTAAAAGTTTAAATATTTTTTGTATAATTGCCCCCCCTCCCTCCGAAAAATTTAATTCTTCTGTTTCTTCAAATATTAACATGCTTTTTGGATTTAAAATTCTTCAATGAATATCTATCAAGGGATTTAAAAGTTTAAATATTTTTTGTATAATTCCCCCCCCCTCCCTCCGAAAAATTTAATTCTTCTGTTTCTTCAAATATTAACATGCTTTTTTGGATTTAAAATTCTTCAATGAATATCTATCAAGGGATTTAAAAGTTTAAATATTTTTTGTATAATTCCCCCCCCCCGAAATTTTTAATTCTTCTATTTCTTCAAATAAAAACATGCTTTTTTGGATTTAAAATTCTTCAATGAATATCTATCAAGGGATTTAAAAGTTTAAATATTTTTTGTATAATTGCCCCCCCCCCCCTCCGAAAAATTTAATTCTTTAGTTTCTTCAAATATTAACATGCTTTTTTGGATTTAAAATTCTTCAATGAATATCT
>JAKCPI010013264.1:0-44453 GCA_023213315.1 Euborellia annulipes | reverse complement strand
TTTAACAATTTAAAGACCATGAAAACTCTGTACTTTTCGCTTGTAAGGTCCCAATTAGAGTATGCTCCTTTGATATGGAACCCTATTTATGCCTCTCAAATCAATGCTATTGAAAGAGTGCAGAAGAAATTTCTCAATTATATGTTCTACCGAAAGTTCGCCCTGCCCGCTACGCATATCAGTTACAATCAGCTATTGGAAATATTCGAGATCAAAAGTCTATTCGAGAGGAGAGGGGATTTCATTTTTAGAAATTTCTGTGACCTGCTGGGTGATCGCTGGGACTGTAGTGAGTTACTAGCCAAAATTGGCTTCAGAGTCCCAGCGTTTTCCCTCAGGTCCGGCTCCCTCTTTTATCTCGGATTTGTAAGAACAAAGGCGGGAGAACACTCTCCCGTTTTTAAAATGATCTCCGAATATGCCACAAGGGAGTGCGGACTTTCGGTATAGAGAAATTAATGGATGGATATTTATTTATTCCCTATTTGTAATTAATTTATTTTGAGCTGTATTTTATAGCTTCATGTATTTGTTTTTTGTTTTCTTTTGTGCGATAATGTACTCTCCCTGTAACTGGGAAATCCTGTTGGGAGTTTGAGAAGTAAATAAATAAATAAATAAATAAATAAATGCCGAAAAGACAAAATAAAATTTATCTGATTAGATTGACGCAAAAACAAATATAATAAGACATAATCAAGAATATAGCAAATTATTTTTTAGCTTTTAACCTAATAAATAAATTGTTAATTCGAAGAATATAAAAGAAATCCAGTTCATCTGGTTTCTATAGAGATTCTATCCAATCACTTAGTAGTTTAGATAGATAATAAATACGTCTATATTTTTTTTTTTTTTTTTTTTCGTAATTAATGTTGAGATGAGAAATTTTCAGCTCGAGGATTTTTCTCTCCTTTTCAATTTTATTGGTTTTCACCTGTTAGTTGTTTCCAACAAGATAAAAATTCTAACTCACCGGAAATACATGTAGCCTATTAAGTTTCTATGAATTAAGAAATTTTTTTTTTAAGAAACGCTGATCCTATCTTGACTTTTGATAGTTTAAACCCCAATTCCGAAATTTTTCTCATTAAATAAAAATTCATATTAATATATATTAATTTAAATAGAATTTCTCTCAATAAAAGTAAATTTTGAGTTAGGCATATTTTTATGCTTTTTAAATTTCCCTATTTATACGTATCAGGTAGTGAGTGGTTTTTAAGTGGAGATTTAAAAATTATTTTTTTTATAGTGAATATAAATTATAGTCGAAAAAATACATGATTGAATTGGTCGCCCAGTAACCAAACACGAATTTTATTATACATATCATAGTATACGGGGGGGGGGGGTGAGGATAAATCCCTAGGGCCCGTTTTTTCTGAAGGGATTCGTGCCCTTTAAATTTCAATCATAAATTCCTAAAGGGAAAAAAATTAAATTATTTTTATAAGATTTCTAAATGATTCAAGAAAAAAGAATATTTAGAAATATTTTCGTTTGGAGGGGGTCCGGGCATTTTAAGCTCTTTCTTTCTCTTAAATGATCAGGAAAAAAAATATTTTTTTGGGGAATTTCGAGAAAAGTAGACAAAACTAAAAAAGTACATCAGTAAAGTACTAGTATCCGAATTTTCCCCAAGACAAGACCTAGCGCAATTTTATATTGGCACCAAAAATATATATTTAAAATTTGAAAAAAAATCGTTAGAGCCATTTTTGAGAACCGATGTGCTTACAAACAAGTAAACATACATAGCTCGTTTCTATATAGAATAAGATAAGATAAGATATGGACAACTTGGAAGGCTCTTGGCGACCCTAAGTAGACAATACAAAATAATGTATAACGCATCCTAGTGAAATAACCTCCTTTAAAAACCATTTAATACCTGATACATATAAAAAGTAAGATTTAATAAAAAGTAATAAAAGGTGCAAGATTAAAAAGATTAGTTCGAAAGCTTAAGCAAGACATTTTATTCATAAGGGATTAAATGACACTGACTGGGATTATATGCACGAAGTAAAAGATAACATTAAACCTGATTGTTGAACAAATCCTTTCTCCTAGTGGGATTTTGTCAACAAAGCTTAAGTCAAAGACACCTCTTCTTAGAGAATATTTTTTCTTCTTTTACTTTAGTTATTAGGTCACATTAAATAATGCTTCAATCATGTCCTATCCTCAAAAAATGGATTGCTACATTTTAAAAATGCATCTCACTGTCAATTAGGCAAGGCCAGTCGAGAAAAGGTATGGCGAAAATTAGAAGGTTCCGGGTTCGATCGTAGATATCTTTGATTGCATATAATTAATAATTTAAATAAATTTAAATAAATAAGATTTGGTGGCTGTGAACGTAATAGATTTTGATAGGGCAGGTTCAGCCAAATAAAAAGCCTTTATATGCTTCTCGACTCCAGACTTCAGCCATTTGGTTTGGTCAAAAAATAAAAACCGAAATGTCAAATTTAGATATTTTATATTTGATTTAAAAAAATGAAGAAAATAATTTGTTCTATTTTTGCCTATATTAATACTTTGACCGGGATTAACTTTTCGATGCTCTGGAAATAAACTTTTTAAAAAAATCATATATAAATGCATGAGAGCAATGAATTTTAACTATTGAGAATATTTTCTCTCATGAACGCTTCGAGGCGTATTCATTATATAAAATTTATATGTACATATGTGTATATTAATGACTACCTTTATGCTAATTTTCGATGTAAGCGTATGTTTTTTATTTTTTATTTTATTACAATGGATTTTATACTTTTTACTGTATATCGAAAACTAATCTTTTATTTATATGTACATTTTGTAGACGGACTGAAGATGAGACATTAAAAATATCTCGAAACGTCTCCGGAGTCGAGAAGCATATAAAGGCTTTTTATTTGGCTGAACCTGCCCTATCAAAATCTTTAAATAAATTTAATTACAAAGTAATGACCGATCAGATTTAATAAAATATAAGGTCAAATACAGTATATTAATGGAAAATTGGGAGGATTAATATATAGCCCCGGAGGTATGTAGGCCTATTAGACAAATAGAATTTATTTATAGTCTAATAGTTCACCTGAAATAAGCAAATTTACTTTCATATGATAAATAAGAATTTATATAATTTTCATATAAAAAAACGCCAAATCACTTTCCCTAAAATACTAATTTTTTTTTTTTTTTTTTTTTTTTGCAAAATATCAAACTTCTCTGTGCGTATATGATTACAGGTTTTTAATATCTAAAATTGATTCGATTGGTTAACTTTCTCTGAGGATGAGATGAGAGAAGATAGAATGAGTGATGTCCTTTTATTCGCTCTTTGACCCTTTGTTGTCGGTGACCGGTCGGTGGTCGTGACCCTCACTTTTCATCTCTCTCGGAAGGAAAAGGGAAATTTCACGAATTTACAATCTATCAACGATTTGGTTCTTATATGTCTGATTTAATTTTAATAAAATTCCTCCACGAGAGAAAAAGAAATATTTCCGGAATTTTTTTTTATAAAATAATGTCCGTTTCATGAAGTGTTCGTTCGTTTGTTTTTTTTTTTTATAGATAATCCACTTTCTTAAGAACAAATAAATCCTTGCTTGTACATAGACACCTACTATAAGAAATTACATAAAAACGAGTTTCATTCTTTTCATTAGTAGCATGCTCGCTTAAGATTTTATATATTTAATAGCGGAGCGTCTGTCTGTCTGTCACGCTCTGTTTGACCAACTTCCCATTGGAATGAAATTTTGTACTCTTATGGAAGACGTTAAGAGTCTACGAAAAATACTCGGGTCCTCTAATCCCCAAATGGTGAGGCTCAAAAAACTCCAGAACATCCATAGGAAAGCATTGAGTTCTACCTCGTCTTATGAAAAATTAAATCAAATAAAAAATAATAAAACTTGTTCCCCTCTCCTAGTGGTAGAGGGACTGGAGGTGTTGACAAATGTCAATATTGATAGTCTTAAGGCCACGAGGACACGAACGAGTTCGGATCCCAAGCAATCCGATGAATATTTATTTAAATCATTTGTATATCAATTGGTATAAATAAATTTGTCTGGACCCAAATATTTAACGTAAATAATATTTACGCTATATCGTTTAAAAGTCTTTAGGGCCTAAAATGCCGAAAAGACTTAATAAAATAAATAAAAAAAACTTATTATATAATTAAAATTTCTTTTTTTTGTCCTAATTGAAATAAATATATAGCCTAATATATATTAAATTTATAAAACAAACTATTGTATTTTTTTTAACAATTTCAATGACAATTTTTATTAAGATTAGTTAGCAGTGGCGGATTAATGCAATTTTGTCGGGGGGGGGGCGGTTTTTTTTTTTTATTTAAGGACTTTTTCGGCATCTATGGCCATTTAGACCCCTTTCCTATTTATTTAAATTGATTGGTAACAAATTCAATTGAAATTAAAGAGCGGAAATCATAATTTCTTTGGATTACTAGTTTTTATAACTTTTCGAATTTCTTCTCGGAGGGGGGGGGGGCGATCCCCCACCGCCCCCTCCCTTTAATCCGCCCCTTTAGTTACGGGTATTCTGTTTGCATATATAATCGTATTGGTCTATATCTAATTAGATAGATCGATCTTTCTTAAACAAATAAAGAATACAATTTTTAAGTGGGTTTTAGAATGCAAAGACAGCAGCCAGGTATTATTTGAACAAATGAAAAATACTTTATATTTTATAATATTAAAGCATTAAGTTCCTTATTTATTTTTCTTTCAAAAGCAAAAAGTAAAGAAAGAGAAAGCATTATCATATGTTCGTAAGCCTGTTAATATTTTTTTTTTTAATCTTCTTGAGGAAGAGGAATTTTTTGTAATATTAAAAAAAGAATTATGCAAATGATTGCTATCAGATCTTAATTATCGCAACAATTATATTTACATGACATTTATTGTAAGTAGAAATTTATTTGACTAAAGAGATAATAAAAAAAATAGTGATTAAATTTTTCGGATACATAAATTAAATTTAAGCCTAATAAAAAAAGAAGGATTATATAATAAAATTTTTAATAAATTATCATTGAATTTTTATACCCGGTAATTACTTGGGAATCCAATTTTGTATTTTTTTCATTCCTGGTTTAAAATAGATAAAGTATTGTCATTTACTAAATAATTTATATCTCTGGAATTGTTTGACCGAATGAATTGAATTTTTGCACGGAATTCACTAATGTAAAATTCTAATTTGAGAAAAAAAATCAACTCAATTGGCTATACCGTTTCAGAGATATAAAATTATTTAGAAAAAAAAAAAACAAAAAAACAAAATGGCGGATATCGGGTGAAAGAAGAGTTTCTGGACCGAAGGTGGGCTTTGCGGCTAGTATTCACATAAATAGGCCTACAGAAAACGAATAAAATATTTCCAAATTGCAGTAAAAAGAAAATAACTCAAATTTCGTGATGGTTCGTTATATATTAATAGAGGTTAGATTAAAATCCAATTTATATATTTTTAAATTACCTAAAATGTGAAATTTTTCATTGGGAAAACATGAATCTTATATAAAAATTATGATAGATAGATTGGATGGAAATTAAGGTAAGCGTTATTTTTTTTTAAATCATTCACGAAGAATCACGAGATTTTTCTATTCAATTATATTTTAAAACAGATACAAGGGATTAGGCAGATTTCTATCAGAATTTAATCATAATAAAATTAATAATAATATGAAATCAATTTTAGATTTAATCATATAAAGCTAACCAATTGGATGGAGTCTTATTAATTTGGACAAGATAATAATTATTTAATTATTTAACAAAAAAATTTTAAAAATTAAGGTAGTTGGAAAATCCTATGAAATTAAAATAGCTATAACTCGGCAAAATATTATTTTGAATCGTAGAGATAAGTGGGAAAATTAATTAACTAGTCCAACAAGTCTACTAATTTAGGGAAAAAAGCAGTTGACTCAAAGATGTAAAATTATTTTTGCTAAGAATTTAATAAATATGGGCCCAAAACTTCCTCATATCCCAATAACTAGTATAAAAACAATGAATTTCAGACCCCTCGGTAATTCGTATTATTTTTATGCTCGAGGTCACTTAAAATTAAGGCGGCTTAGTCGCTTGTAATCTCTAAATAATAAGAAGATCCCTAAATGTCATAAAGTTATGGCAACTAAAAATTTATCCATTGCTGATATGCGGAGGGGGCGAAGCTCAACTAGTGCGCCGTTTTTCAAGTTGTAATATAATTAAAAAAAAAAAACTCAATTTTTTTAGACAATCTATGGAAAGAATATGATAAAGTCACCTTCCCTGAGCTATATCGTGGTGCCCTATGGCGCCTATGTCGGTATCGAGGGGCGCCAACGACCTGATGCGCCAGGGGCGGGTGGGGGCGAGCGCCCCCCTTCGCCCCAGGCTAGTTACTCTACTGCACTGAATGATTGATGAAACGATTAACCAAAGTAAAACCTCAGCATTTCATAGGGAGCTAGATTCATAGATGGCGCTGAGCTACGAATGCTTCCACATCAGTAAAGTGTACTTCAAACGATTTCCACGAAAAATTTCACTGATATACTTTTTAGATAGCATCTAAAAAATAGTTCATTTTTGAATTTTAATCAAAATCTTTGGAGCGAATTTTGAGAAAATCAAAAAATACTGAAAAAGTATATCAGTAAATTACTAGAACTTTTTGGTCGATTTTGTTCAAAAGCTTATTTTCACCCCTTGAAGGGGGGGGGGGGGTGCCTAACTTAAATATAAAATTTCAACCTCGTAGCTATTTTAGTTGTAGCTAACTCTCAAAGGGAAAATTCCAAAAAGGTGCCTTTAATTTGTATTTACTTACTGTATATATTAAAAACTCCAAAACAACGAAATTCGATGAGTGGATTCCAATAGATGATAATGATAATCTCTTAAGCCAAAATGTTTTCTTCAATCGTATTATTAAATAAGTTTGTTTTTATTTAACCAAAATGAAAAAAATCACGTCAAGGAAATACAAGTCATCTGAAAAATATAAAATTTCAATTAGTTTTTCTCATTTTATTTTAAAATCATATCTATTGTAATGAAATTTACTTAAAATCCGAAAAACAGTAAGATTGCTTTTTTGGGCCTCCTCCTCCCCTCATAGCCCACCAATCCTCACCAAAATTTTTATCTAAAAAAAAAAAAAAAAAAATTAGTTTCCACATTTTGATTATATCACTTAATGAAAATTTACTTACTTTTGAAATTTTGTTGATTTAAAAATTAATCTTGAAGACTTCTTTTTTATGTGCACTTCACAATAGGCCTACGTATTTATAAAATATATTTAAAAAAAAAATAGAAAAATTTTCTTGTAAAACTTACCCAATGGCCTATGGCTGGAAGGGGCAAATAAATAAAAAAAAGTTGTGAACTTGGGGAGGATGATCGAATTTGATGAATACAGGAACGTCAAGGAAATATAAGTCATCTGAAAAATATAAAATTTGAATTAATTTTTCTCTTTTTATTTTAATAACTATTGTATATCAAATTTACTTACTTATTCAAAATTCACATGATATTTAATCTTAAAGACTTCTTTTTCTTTAAAATAAAACAAAAACAAAAGAAGGAAAGAAATTCAAAAAGAATTCAGGCAAAAATGATATATACTTCGCGAACAATTCTTTTTATTATTCGCATCAAAAGGAGTATGCGAAATTTCAAAAAATAATTGTGATTTATAATTCGAAAACCGCAAGTCGTTTGTGTGTCTGAAGAAATCATATCAGTGAGAATGAACGTGATTTTTTGGATTACGAGTAAACGAGAGACCAGGGGGCTGAAAGAGATCCTACCTAGCCTAATTAAAGATACGAACGAATTGTAATTGTATATACCCGGTCCCCACCATCAGATCGGCGGGGCCCTCGGGCCTGTCCCTGGCCTTAAGGGTATGCGTTATTTACATCCAGGCTAGCCCTGGAAAAACGACATCCCTCCCTGACTCTCGTTTACCCATAGAGCCACCTCAAACCCAACCTCAATGCAACAAAAACATCAGACTCCCTTTGCGTCATTAAAAGACGTCTTTTCGCAAACACAAGAACACTTGAGAACCTGGGCCTCAATCTTTCAGTCAGATCTGACCGCATCTTTCATTTTACCTCTCTGTTGGATCCTAAATACAAATACAATCAAGGGGCCCTAACAAAACGAGCTATCTAAAGATTAAAGAAGACACCTGAAGCTAATAGCAACGACGAATATCCAACAGAGGGCCAAATTGAAGAATATTCTCGTTGATTTCTCCACTATCATGAAGAGTAGCTGCAAGTTCAAAAATAAAATCCCTCTCGTTGGCATGGTGCATCCCTCCCGCCCTCTATATTTAATTAAACTAATAACCTACAATTAAGGTGTGAAAATGAATTTTTAAAGAAACAAAAAAGTGAATGTATTTAAATTTGTATTCCTATATAAATCACACCTTAAGTTCTAGGTACCAAGTTGATGATGTCCCCCGATGCAGGAGAGAGAGACATCCTCTCCCCCGATGCAGGTATGGAGGAAGTCTAATCTAATTTTTATTAAAATTAAAAAAAAAAATCAAATTAAATTTTTTTTATAAAAATTTATATCAAATTTTTGAAAACTTTTTTAATGAAATTCAAATTTAATTAAAAAATTAGGAATGAAAATTTTAAATTTAATTAATAAATTAGAAATGAAAATTTTAAAATGCAAATTAATTAAAAGTGAAAATTATTTTATTTTTAATTTGTTCATTAAAACGATTATTTATGAAAATTATCTATTTAAAAACAAAAAATTAATTATTGATTGATATTGAAAAAGAGCTAATTCTATTTGGGGTCAGCTGAAAAAAAAAACATCCTAAGAAAAGCTAATCTAATCTACCCCCTTCAATATTCTTGCACCATGCAATTATTACCTTTGATACCGTCTCGGAGTTCTGTAAAAAAAGAAAAAGAAAAAATTAATTAGAAACAGATAATTAAATTTTATTATATTAGCTTAGATTTATGAATTTATATATCTCTAGGTGTGTGTGTGTGTGGGGGGGTGCATATTACCACCAGAGTATGAAATATTTACCTCTCGGGGCACTGAAGATCACTCGAAGCTCCTGCAGTCGTTGCGCTCAGCTTCTCAGCTTCAAAGTCCACTTGCACTAGCACTAGCACTCACACAAACACAAACGAATCTGCAAAAGAGAATATATTTTAGAATCTCACTCTCTTCAAAAGATATCAATGGAATTTGGAAAAAAAATATTTCATTTAAAGTGATTTATATGAAATTAAAAAAATATTATTTGTTGATGTTTAAAAAAAATACTAATATGAGTATAAGTAAAGGCATTTGGACCTGTATATGAATGTCTGAATGGGTTTTTTAATGAACTTAAATTTCTGAAACTAGTAGGCTAAATGAGCAAAATAAAAAAATTAAAATAATAAATCTCTTAATTAATTGGAGAAGGAATAATATATAGGCCTATTCTGAGGTAAATATAAGAAAGTATTAAACAAGAGTAAGTTTACTAATATCAAGTTTAAATTCGTATAAGAATTGTAACAAAACTATAAATTACTGAAGGAAAGAGAAGTTGTGTGCTGTGCTACCAGTCACACCATATTTTTATAATATTTAGATGCATTTTGTGTGTAAGTCTGTAGGGTTGGAGGGAGATGCATGTGTTACTAGCCTATGAAATACTGTACTTACCCTGGGGGACAGTGAAGGTCATTCAAAGCTGCTTGAATTCTGATTCAAATTTCAATTGCACCGGAGAAACACGAATCTGAAAAAAAGAACATCTTTTAGGAACTCTCTCTTATCAAACGATATCAAAAGAATTGTTTCTATTTTTATCGAATGCCCCCCCCCAAAAAAAAAAAAAATATAAAAAATTGTCCCCCCCCCCCCCAAAAAAAATTTTATATCCCCCCCAAATTTTAAAAAAAAAAAATTTTTTTTTTTTAAATAAAAAAAATATTTTTTTTTTTTTCTCCAAAGCCCTTTTTTAAAAAATTTTTTTTTAAATCCCTTTTCTCAAAACCCCCGAAACCCCGGCTTTTTTTTTAAAAAATATTTAGGTTTATATTTCAAGTCAATGAAATTAAAATGTAAAAAATATATTATAAATTAACATTTGATGTATAGAGAAAAAAAACAATATATATCAAAAAGTAAGTAGTCTTATTTCATGTAACTTGTATTCGCCTGCTTTACTGAACAGAGGGAATTCTCTGAGCTCAGCTCTTTGTTAAGATCATCAATCTCGGATCCGGAACTATCCATTCGAGGGAGGTAATCTGGTGTGACTCGTCGCACAGCACACTATTTTTTTTAATTTCGGTAATTTAAAAGCGCATTCAATACTTGTTTGCCAGAATATAAATACACATCCAATTTTTAAGTATTAATTTTAAAAATTTTACATTAAAAATAAATTTTTTTTGCGAAAAAAAGGTATTTTTTTCGAATCTCGGGGGGGGGGGTAATTACCCCCTTTACCCCCCTGTATCCGCCCTTGTATTCGCCTGACTTTACTGAAACAGAGGGAAAAAATCTCTGAGCTACGAGCTCAATTTTAAGTTATAAAGATTCATCAAGCTCGATCCGGAACTAACCATTCGATGGACTTAATCGTTTGGGCATATAAATTCAAAACAAACCATTAGTTATAACATTTGCTTTATTTTTAAGCAAGGGCGGATACAAGGGGGGGGAGTAAAGAGGGTAATTACCCCCTCCCCCGAGATTTGAGAAAAAACATTTTTTTTGGGAAAAAACTTTAATATAAAATTTTAAAAATTAATACTTAAAAATTTGATTTGTATATATATTCTGATAAACAAGTATAGAATCCCCCCCCCCCCACCCGCTGCACCTTTAAATTACCGAAAATAAAAAAAATTGTGTGCTGTGCGACCAGTCACACCAGATTACCCCCCCTCCCCCCCGAGAAACTTCTCTGGATCCGCCACTCTTTTTTAGGGACTACTCTCTCTATTGACTATTAAGTCAAGAGGATATTATCATAAAATATTTAATTCGATAAAGTCTTAAATAACGCAAAAAATTTTTATTGTGAGGGCGTAACACGGTAATAGAGGAATCGAAGTCGAATTTTTTAACGATTAATTGTTGAATGTTCATAGGAGAAAGTAAAAACTGAAGAGAATGTTGAGGCACTGATTAAGAAAGAGGCCGCCACACGCGGGCCCTTGTTAAGTATTGCATCTGAGGTTCCTTTTTGAAAAAAACTAAATAACAATGAGAGAAGCCCACCGAAAGCGGGCAACGCAGCTAGTCAGTTTTCACTAATTTTGTATATTTTGAATTTTATTTAGATCTTATAAAAAATAATTTAATCTAGGGTTGAGTTGCAATTCCTTGGATTAAATATCATCCGCCAGTGCATATAAATTAATTGATTATCCCCTCTCTATTCAAAAATGGAAGTAATAGGTTATTCAGGAGGTCGAAATTAGCCTGACTAGGTGCCCACCGAAGTCAGATGAAGCAGCTAGTTAAGTTTAAATGAAAAATACGAGAAACAAGTCATCCAATTGCATGAAAAAAGATTTAGATATAAAACGCAAGGATATTCCATCTGCTAATCCTATGCCACGTAGGCTCGTGCCTACCTATGAACCCATCCAACAAACTTGTCCTGACTTGCATACGGACCATTGCAAGGGAGTCAAGCAAAGAGAGCCAAACCAATTACCAACTAACTACTAAGTAATTTTATTATTTGTCTTTAAATAGTTTATTTATATTTTATTAAATTAAAAAATAAATACACTTATCGACTAGAAACAAGCTTCGAACCACCTCCATATATTTTTTGTGGAGATACAGACATACACTTGCGAGAGAGAGAGAGAGAGAGAGAGAGAGCCAAATCAATTATTTTTATTATTATTTCTCTTTGAATATTTTATCAATTTAATAAAATAAAAGCACTTATCGCCTAGAAAGATTCTGACCACCTCCAAATATAAATATTTTGTTATTTTTCTACACTGGCTCATTTGAATACATTTTTATAAAATCACAATTACGTTTATATATAATAAAGCATTTTTTTTATGGAGGGATTTATATTTCTAATATTTAAAATAATAAACCAAGTATTAATGTACGAAGAGAAATGAAATTTACCTCAAAAGTCCTTAAAGTTTAGAAGAAAAGCGAATTTTTGCAGGAGCCCACACTTGGACACGTCTGCCCCCAAGCGACGCCATTCACCAACTGAGGGATGGGATTCTTTTTAACGCGGAAGGTGCTTCACCTATCACTGTCCCCACTCTACTGAAGCCTCTTTGACTTGGCTATTTGAATATACAGGTAGATTTTACATTCAAATGTGTATAGACTCGGGACCAAGCTCATGGTCTTAAGCCTTCTCTCAGCTGATTGGCCAAGCACCTTTGAGCCCCCGAGAGTGGGGGGAGGCGTGGGGTGGGAGGTGGGTTGAGGGTGGGGACGGAATTATTCTAATAGATAATTGGCAACGATCCAAATTAAAAAGAATATAAATTATTTTAAAAGGGGAATTTAAAGAAAAATCATTTTAATTTAAAGACAAAGTAAAAATCATATCTCTTTAATAACATTAGAAACAGATAGCCATTTTTTTTACTTTCCTGAAATGGTTGCCATGGTAACAAAATATAAATATTTTTCTATTTATTTTTCAATCCTTTAAAACTTTTTAATAAATATGTATGTAGATCTATATCCTTTTGATCCAAACGCCTAAAAATCAAATCCGGATCGGATTTTCGGATCGCGGATCTGAATTTGCGGTTCGGAACAGCGACACTTAAAAAAAAAAATAAAAATTACTCTCCCGTTTATTTAAATAAGCAATTTGTTTATTTATTTATTTTTTCATACATTTTTTTCACAAAATTAATATCTAAGATATTTTTAATAAATATTATTTTATCCTTCTTATTCCCTTTGCAAAAAAAAAAAATAAAATGAAATATTTAGAAAGCAATCTTTTTTTGCTTCCTTTGTCTTTTTCGAATTTTATTCAATAGTCTATAAATTATCTCGAAAATGGATAAGAACATTTTTTTTATCCTTGGAGTAGTTAATTTCCGAAAGAAAATGATTCCTTTAAGATGAAACTCAAATTCTCTGTGCTGAAAATTTAAAGAAAATTTTTTAAACAATCCTATTATCATTCCGGGCTGCGTGCAGTTATTATATTTAATAATTCATAGTTTAATGTATTTTTTGTTGGTTTTAAATATGGTCTGAGGGGCTGCATTAGCTCTAAGCCTATCTTCTTATCTGAAACAAGAAAAGAAATCTATTTATCAGTCGTCAGTTGAACTACGGCTGGTGTCTAATTCAGATGAGTAATCGAGCATTAAGGGTATGGTAGAGGGTGGAAGTAGAGGTTGAAGCAACCAGGCGCAGAGCTCGATGGGGTGGCTTCGGCCTTTTGCTCGGACTTTAAACTTCTTCCCCTTCTCTCAATAAAGGAACGGCGTTCTGAATAAATTATGATAATATTTATGATGTTGAGAGCTTTTAAATAAATTATAGGGCATCGGAAGCGATGTTGTCCCTTTGACTCTGATCAATATGTGCCATCTTCGGTAGAGAAACGCCTCAGCCAAACGAACCGATCGGTTTTAATCTAATTTACCAAATTTTTCAATGGACATAGGCCAGAATCCAATTGGAAATTAACTTTTATAATATAACTTCGCTTTTTATGCAGATGCCTTCCGAAGAGAAACCGCACAGTGCGAATTGTAAAAAAAAGACCTTGGGAAAAATTAACAAAAAAAAAAAAGACTAACCCATGCCAAATTATACAATTGAATTTAAAAGATAAGGGCTTGATAAAAAACGAAATAAAAGAAAGATAATAAAGCAATTAATTTAAAAATCAAATTGTCATAGGCTATTTAACTTGATTGGAGAGAATCAGGCTCAAGTTCATAGCTTCTGGCCCCCTCCGTTTGTTTTCCGAGTTGCGCCTTTCCCCTTTCTACCAACAAAATTTTTTTAAAGCTCTCAAAATTCTCCACTCCAATCTAGGAAAGTAAATTCCTCAGATTTGTATTCTATTTTGAGATTTTTTTGATAGAAGTATCCAGCATGATATTTATTTAAATAAATTTTTATCTTAAAAAATTTGTTGGTAATATTAAATTTATTTGATTATTTATACATGTTTTTCAAAAAATATCCCAATCCATTCATTTTATAAATCATTAAATAAACAAGTTAAAATAAATATTATGATTTTTGACTTCAATGTTTATTTCTGTTTCCTCTTTTCTGAGGTATTTTAATTTAATTTATTTATTTTCCCTAAACAAGCAAGAGAAAATATCAAAAATTAATTTTGTATTGACCATCATTTTACTAATATTGAATTTTTTATTTAAGCTTTTTTTTCAAAAAAAAAAAAAAATTCAATCAAACATCCAGAGGCTTTATTTTTGGCTGCTCCTGCCTTCCATCATCAATAAAAAGAAATATTTTTTTTTTGATTATAAAATTGATATTGAAAAAGTTTCGCCATTTTGAAATATGTTTATATCTGTTAAAATATACAGTGAGAAAATCTCAAAAAATTTTAATGTCGACAGAAATATATGTTTTGAGTTTCAATGAGTTTTAACGAAATGATCTTCATCTATGACAGTGGCGGATCACGAGGTGTTTCTCGGGCTGGAGGGGGGTAATCTGGAGTGACTGGTCGCACAGCACACATTTTTTTCTTAATTTCGGTAATTTAAAGACGCATTCTGTACTTGTATGCCAGAATATAAATACAAATCAAATTTGTAAGTATTAATTTTTAAAATTTTACATTAAAAGTACATTTTTTTTTTCGAAAAAAAAGTATTTTTTTCAAATCTCAGGGGGGGGGTAATTAATCGTCATCGGATTAGTTAGGTGCGGGGTCGGCGGATCTCACACTTTCCCTCCATTCCCTCGTTTTTGCGATTGGGAAAGATAAAACAAGCAGGCCCGTCGCACGGTCTGACGGCTGTTAAAAATTTAGAAGAAAGAGAAAGACATACAAAGAACAGGACTGCTTGTCCCAGCTCGGGCAGCTCGTGGTCGCCATCCACGTACCCACAAAATGTGGGTCCCTGAGCGAAATTAAAATTCCAATTTTTTATCAAATTTTTAGATGCTTTTTTAATTTTCCCAAATAATACATTTTAACAACTTTTATTTATAACATTTTTTTTCTAAAGCTTAATTTTTGACCCCAATACCATCCTTCGGATATTCAGGGCGTTAAAAATCTTTCTTTACTGGAGGCCAAATTTGTGTTTTTAAATAAAATGAAAGGAAGATAAATTGCAAACAAAAGGGTGGGAGCGAAGCTATATACTTAGTTTAATATAATTAACAAAATACTGTTTTAGTGCTTATAATTTTATATAACTCATTATAGTTCATTCATCCTAAATTTGTGAAATTTAAAGTCTTATATTTAGCTAAACATATTTTTATGTAACCATTTCATAATACTAATAGGATGCTTTAATAACTGCCATTTGAAGGATTGTTTATGGGGTTGGCATTAATATTCGTGGTATATAAAATAAAATAAAAGTTTAGTATAAATTTTGTAGAGATGCGAATAAGAAGGAAGATATGATCGATAAAAGGTTTTTAGAAGGAATATCAAAGGGCATTAAGAATCTCGAATGGAACATAATTTCCGAATATGTAGATTATTATATATAAATCTTACAATATTTAATAGGATATTTAATAATTAAATAAAAAAGAGTTATTAAAAATATAAAGGGCGAAATTATTTCTCTTTGAAAGATATTTTTTCTCACTTAGTTGAAAACACAATAAAATTATATTTTTCATAAATATAAAATAAAAACTGCTGAGAAAAAATGTTTAAAACAGATAAGAATATTATATTAGCTAGGATTTTTTTTTTTTTAGTGAAAACATCAAAAAAATAACCATTATAATAAATTTTGTAGAGTTGATATTAACTTTTATTTTTTGTCTCTCAGTTATTTATTTATTTTTTTTTTAACTTTTAAAGTAAACAAATTTAGCAGGTGAATAAATGAAAGCTTTGATTTAGTATTTAAACAAAAAAAGCGATACTTTTTTTTTAACTTTGATCAATTAATTTTAAAAAACAAGAATTAATAAATACTAAATTTGATTCTAATTTCTTACTCAACTAGAACAAATCTAAAAAAAAATTGTAGTTTAAGGGAAGTGGGAGCTTAAGCTGCCCGGTTGTTAATTCTAAGAGATGGCGTTAAGATCTTGCCGGCTCTAGCCAATCAGAAAGCTGATTTATATTAATAGATAAATAAATAACACAAGGTTAAGGTGCGCTTCTCGGGGTGCTAATTTTGGGAGTTTCCAGCGGCCACAATTTTGAAGCTATCGACCTCAAATTTTTTTTTAATTAAAGCTATTTAAAATATCTACAACTTATAGAAGCCCTTTTTTTTGATTTTCGAAAAAATAAATTTTTTTTTTTAGATTAATCGCATTAAATAAAAGATATTTTTAAAAAATTCGCTCTATATCTTATAGATAATTAAATTAGTAATCATTGTGTTAAAAAAATTAGTAATTTTTCACCCTTAATTAATTAGCTGAAATCTTTCAAATGAAATGAAATAAATCCCTTGTATCCCTATGGGAAAAACTAACGCCATCCCTTGCCGCCTCGAGTAACTAGGTAGTCAATCGTCTTCTAACGGCTTTTCGAGACGCGCACCTTTGAAACTTAACCTTGTGTTATTTATTTATCTAAAATTAGATGATAATTTAATTAAATGCCTAAATTACTTGAGATACATATTTATAGCCCACTTTTGACAGTAAAAATATGACTATTATGATTTTAATCATATAAAATTTTAAAACTAATTTAAATCCGGAATTAAAATATAATAAATCATTATTGTTCGCATTACTCTCCTTTCCGCTTTTCCTACATAAAAAATTCGAGCCCACCTCTTAAAAAGTCCGCCACTGGTTTTTCCCAAATTTTTTTTTAACAAATAAAATTATTTAATTTACTTTTTAGACGTAATACAAATTAAAAATATTTG
This sequence comes from Euborellia annulipes, assembly GCA_023213315.1. Lineage (NCBI taxonomy): Eukaryota > Metazoa > Arthropoda > Insecta > Dermaptera > Anisolabididae > Euborellia > Euborellia annulipes. Next base: position 27,325 of record JAKCPI010013264.1, on the reverse strand, counting down.
CGTAATTTTGTTAAATAAATATTATAAGAAAATATACTACTAAAAAATTAATGACTAGTAAAAGAATTTGATTTTCGGTTTAACTGTGGTTTATTTGTACAAATTACAACGTTTCGGCCACAGAATGAGTGACCGAAACGTTGTAATTAAACAAATGTAAAATGTAAACAAATTCTTTTACTAATGATAACAACTGAGAAAGCCTAAACTCCAAAATTAATGACTATTATGGAAATAATTTTACAAACTGACATAGGGATAAATTCGTTATCAACGGAAATTATGGGGCCACCTTACAAGTTTCTAAAAACAAAAATACTGTGAAATGCTAATCTAGTGGCTTTGACTTTGAAATTCACATCCGGGAATAAATGGCGGTGTTCGGCCAGGAGTCGGAATTTAACTTGACCCCAGCTAATTAAGTCCAGGGTTATTGGTGCAATAATAAAACACGTTTGCCTAGTTTATTCTAATTCAATTTGAACTTCCTACAAAATAAGCTGAATAAGGAAGACAATTAAATAAATTTTAAATAAAAAATGTCAAGATCTCAACTCGATTTAAAGAAGCAATTTTGGACTAGATCCATGGAGTGAACTATTTTAAAGGATTTTACTATTTAAACATATGTCAAATTTCTTTGATTTGAAAGATTTTTTTTCTACCCTAAACAAAGGCCTTGACCTTTAAGGTCATTTTGGCCAGCCTACCATACAATAGTCAACAATTTAATCAACAATTAACAATTTTAATAAGAATTAAAAGATAAAATGTGATACTAAAAAAAAGATATAGGTAAGTTCCCTATCTTGACCCAACACCGGCTAAAGTTGTACAGGACATGGGGTTAACAAAATTCTGTGCGCACCACTTAAACCGAGAATGGCTCTTTTCTGATATCACTAAGCTAAGAGGAAATTTAGCTCATTTGATTAAGGAATCACGAACCCAAATCTGCCGGCGCAATTCAGAGCTGATAGCAGGCAGTTCTCTCCTTTTTATTAGACGACGATATTCATGGAAAGAATCAATACATTGTGAAATATCGTAAGACATTTTTAAAGAGTACAGAAATTGAAGTCTAAACTTATTAGAGCAGCCAACTATGAAAGAACAAATACCTGTCAACCTCTAAGTCTTTTAATAACATGAACATTAAGAGCATCCCCTCTCTTACGGGCGTATATACGAGATGTAATTGTTTTATAAAACTCAATTGTATCTTTTAGATTAATTTGATATTTTATTAAAAGCTTTTGGCTAATTGCATTTCATTAATATTTAATTATATATTACTCTAATAATATATTTTTATTACAAATCCAAATGATTCTCAAATTATATTAATTTTTTTTTTTTTTTAAATTACATTTAAGCAAATATAATGTGCTAATTAACTTCATATCTTTAATCACAACTAGCTTGTCTCTAAAAACCATGGCCTATCTATTATTAATACAGTCCGATAATTGGTATGGTCAAGGGTGGACGGTTTGGTACGAATAATCGGGGTACGAAATATCGGAATTACACTCTATATGCAAATGTTTAAGTTAAATAATTTGTGGTACACATTTGCATATAGTGTGCAATTCCGATATTTCGTACCCCTATTATTCGTATTTCTGACTAATTCGTACCAAACCGTCCACCTACAATTATCGGACGGTATTTATAATATTTAGGATGCTGGTATATAGACCTATATAAAGAAAAAAACATTTTTACCAAAAAGATCTGATATTACACAAGATCTTATTGTTTGTTATTAACCTAAATTAAGAAAAATGAAAAAAAAATCCACTAGGGGGTCGTGATAAAACTAAATGGAGGCACTAGTTTATCCGGAAAGAATGAGAAAAAATATCCATATATCGAGAAAAAATATTATGAAAGAAAAACGAGAATTTAATCTTTCACAAATGAGGCAATCTAGATCTAGTTACTTATTAATTTATTATTTATTGTATGAGAGGGTGGGGGTGATTGAAAATTGGGTCACGAATACTAAAAAGGTTGAGAATCATTGATTTTATGCTTAAAAAAACCTACTCTTTGTCGAAACGTTATTTTAAAAAGACCAAAATGTTTAGCTCTTTTTTTCAAAGCATAACTAAAGGTTTTTTTTCAACAGGCATGTATGTCTCCGTATAGCAAATAAAAAATTTAATAAACTTATTTTTGAATGGTTTAATTTATATGAGTTGGGATGGGATTTTTTGTTACAGTGGAGGGTTTCGGCCTATGCTGGAGCCATCCTCAGCAGCTACAAGGACCACTCCGCCCATTTTCTTCCCTCCACACCTGACGAGTCACCTGACTTCGCATTTGGGCTCTCAGTTCACTCCACCTCTCTTTTCTGGACTTAAAGGTGAGCTAAGCAATTTTTTCATATTTTAAATTCTGCAATTAACGCTTTGGTTTGTCTTCGTTAAAAAATAAATAACGAGTAAATTAATAAATTTATACATTATAGTGCTCGTCACAAGGGCGGATTTAAGGGGGGGGGGGGGTAAAGGGGATAATTTCCCCTCCTCCCTCCGAGATTTGAGAAAAATATATTTTTTGAGAATTAAATTTTATTTTTAATATAAAATTTTAAAAATTAAAATATGATTTGTACATATATTCTGGTGGACAAGTACAGAATGCACCTTTAAATTACCGAAAGTAAGAAAAAAATCATACCATGTATATAATAAGAGAAAGAGAAAAAATAATTTAATGGGATAAGCAAATGACTGCTTTAATAAAATTTTTAACACGATCAATTTGTTATTGTTCTGAATTAGTTAATAATAAAAAATGACAGTTTAAAAATTAATAAATGTGTAATCTTGTTTAAAAAGTTAGCGCTACGTTAGTGGAAAACCCGGGGCTATAGATTACAGCTTTTTGTTCACAGGTGCGAATTCAAAAGTAGTAAATTGATTCTTCTCTTAAAACGTTTAGATAATATAACATTGTTTCAACAAGATATAAACGACACTTACCAAATAGTTATCCGGGGCAAATTTAACAATGCGTTTATTATGTAGCAGAGCTCGGTTAATATTTCATAACAAGAGCAATTGCTATATTAAATAAAAGTTACTTAATAGATGTTGAGTAAATATCGTTTTGGTTTTTTATATTCAACACTACCCAAACACTAGAGCTAAAAAATTATAAGCTTAAAGATTTAAAATATTATACGTAAACATTATGTATTTATAGAAATTAAAAACACTAATTTTAATGATTTATTAAAAATTAATTGAATACAACCGAGATAGAAATAAATAATACAAAAAATCTTAACAAAAAAGTAAGATTAAATAAATAAATAAATAAATAATAAGTGTCTCTTGCAAAAAAATTGAGTCGTCGCTGAGAGATGTGAAACATTGAAATTTAAGTGAATTACAAGACTAGCTGGGTGGCCGAATGGTAACGTGCTTTAAGGCCCGTATTTATAAACGAGATTTGTAGGCGTGCTTGAGTCTGACTCCATGAAGTAAGACCTATTTGAACAAGTCGAGCTAGTTCGGCTCGTATTCATAAACGAAACTTGTTAAACAATCCGGACTCAAGTAATTGCTTAAGTTCATCTTTCGATTGATAGTCACAAACAAGCAATCGCTTGAGTCAGTGCAAAAAATCCCGAACATGGAGAATTTTTTTCTTCACAATAATATGTTGCCCACTCTTTGACATTTTCCTCTTGGCTGCAGGAGCCGATTTTATCGAATCAGAGCCGAGAATAACTGGTTAATTTGACCTGAACCAGACGAAGCAATTGGTTTTGCAAATAAGCAATTATTATAGGACCTCGGTCTTTAACAGGTCTTGCTTGAGTAACGACTATGAATACATACACGAACTAGCTCGACTTATTATTATGGGGGTTTTTAATTATAAACCACATTTTATTATTAATTATTTATTAAAAATATTGTATAAATAATGTACAACGTTTCGACTGCTTATTCTGCAGTCGTTATCAAGTACTATGCACTTGCTCGATTTGTTCAAATAGGTATTAGTTCATGGAGTCAGACTCAAGCACGCAAACAAATCTCGTTTATGAATATGGGCCTAAGAACAGTTCTTACCCCTAGATGTTTCACATCCAAAAAAATGTACGACTATACAATAAAGTTGGGCTCTTCTTCAAAGAAAAATCCCGACTGTCATGATGATTGGAGTTTATAATATAAGGTGAAATTTTGTTTAATCTGCAGCGTTCCCGGGTTTATGTTCGTGTTGTCCAATCAAACCGATGTCAAGCCTAGCGGGGTCTGCGGGAGCAGCAGGCCTTCTTCCTCTCGGAGGTGATTCTTCTTCCAGCGGAGGAGGTTCAAGTAACGGAAACAGTACGACAGGAGTGTCCATGAGTGGACAAGGGACTGTAACGGCTTCAACTACAACTACATCTGGAGGCTGTTCTGTTGGGGGAAACGACCAACGTTCATCTAGCGTTGCAGAACTTCGAAGGAAGGCTCAAGAACATTCTGCTGCTCTTTTACAAAGTTTACATCATGTTGCTAGTTTCCAGCAGCATCTCCAAATACCGGTGGGCCTTGGTCTCAATTTACCACCATTGACTACATTACAAGCTCTTGCTGCCAGGAAAAGTGATCCTCCTCAAACATCAGGAACAGTGACAGTTCCCACTCAACCTTGCAATGCATCTCCATCTGGAAATTCCTCACTGGCACAACCTACCCCCGCCCCTCCTCAAATATGAGCACTTTTTGTTTTTTTAAGCCAAAAGCCTTTTATCTTTAATGTTAACGAAAAAAATTTATAAATTAATAGTATCAACTTTTTTTTTTACAGGTAATTTAATTTTCAAGATCTATATTTTGAATATTCATTGAATACTTGATTAGTCATAAAAACTTTGTAAATTAAATGTTTTGTTTATTTGTTGGTGGGCCATAGTTGCTGCTAAGGTGCCTAGAGCGCAAAAAATATTTTGAATAATCAATAATATCTTATTAGAAAAATTATTAGGTTAACAATATGTACGAGATGTGGTTCTTTACAGACTCAAAAGGGCGTACCAATTTTTAGCTATTTCAAACAAATCACTAGTAGGCCTAATAATTGAAATTCTTTCTCCTCTGGGTTAAGTATAGACTTGTGTGTAACTAAATTTTTTTTTCCTTCAGATCTTTTCATACAAAGGCTCTTTCTGTAGCCTAATAGCAAAAGTGAATGGTCTCGATTGATCCAGTTTATTTTCCAAGTCCCAATCATCTTGATCATATTGTTATCTTAGCGGAATACTAGTATTTATATACGGGTTCCTTAAAGTCTTATAGAACTTGTTTCAAAATTACGATTATTTCAAAAAATCACTTTTTGGTTATTTTATTAATTCTTTAATAGCTTTTTAAAAATATTTCTTTAGAGTCAAATTTTGTTATCTATTTTTTTGTTAAATTCCCATCAGTCAAGTGACCACAAATTTTGTACATATGGATATGTTCAACAAATATACGTTTTTGAACAATATTAATTCCTATTTAATTCAAAGTAAAATTTTTTATCTATACAAAATTCTTAGAAAAAATTAATTGGTATGGGGATGTTCGTTGGTAAGGAGAAGAAAAATTACAAAATGATAATTTTCGTGAGTTTTTTATTATAAATTACCTATATTTACAATTTTGAGTGAGTTTTCTATGACGAAGAAGAATTTGAGAGCCTTCGAAATATAAGAATTGAAAAATTCATTAAAATTAGAATTTTGTAATTCTTCTTCCTCTTGCGAATCAGCGATCATCTCCACATCAAATGTTGTTATTAATGGCATCACTCAGTAGAAAAAAACAGAAAAATATATAATATTATTTTCTTCTAACTTATTTTTAAATATCTCAAAAAATTAACACCAACATTTTTTCAAATCAATATAATAAACTATTATACAAAAATTAATTAAATAAATCATGATGGGACTAAAAATTTAATTATATATTCATAAAAGATTACACGGATTTTGTTTTTTATTTTTTATTTATATTTAAACAATATTTATATATTCTTATTGTTCATCCCTCAACATATTGGATTTATTCAAATAATTTGATAAAAATTATTGAATTAATTTTTAACAATTTGGCAACCCTAGAGCAGTGCAGAATCTGCAAAACGACTAACGTTGGCCCTGTTAAATTATAATATAAATAAAATTTATAATTTAAATAGGTCTTCGGACCTTATGCACCCATTCCAAAAAAAAAAAAAATATATAAAAAAAATAATGCAATATTTTTTTTAAGAAATATAGTTCTAAAAAATGTTTTTAGTACGGAACTTTTTATATTTTTAATTTATCTGTTTCGGCATCGGAGGCCATTTGGACCCTCTATTTATTGCAATTCAATTGGTATCCAATTGAATTGAAATAAATTGGGGGACGAGTGCGAACCCTCGACCTTTAGCACCAGAAACTAACGCTTTTACATCTGAGCCAGGTCAAGGGCTACGCAACTTTAAACTTCATAATTATAAATTTACTAGAAATGAAAATAATACAAACTACTCTCCTATCTTCAAGTAATAACTTTGTCCTACTTCGTTAATTATTATTGTAATAAAAATAAAGTTTTAAAAGAATCATATTAGGCCAGATACTGAGGGGTTGCCGATCCCTGTTCTAATCAAAAGAAATAGACTTTTTACTAAGGAATCTTTCTATCCATACACTTTATATATTCAATTTTACATATTTAATTTTTTAACATAATCAAAAATAATTATGTATAGCGGCAAATATATTTAATCAATAATCAATATGAATTTCAGAAAATACATATTACTATAGAGTAATGTTTATCCTGCATATTATAGCAACTAGATAAATGTGAAAACGCTTGAAACCATTTAATTAGGCGCACTGATGTTTCCCGTGTATTTTTTAGAATTTGTTAGAGACTTTCTAGAGTTCAAGTTCCAAGTCAAGTTATAGAATATTATAAAACAATGGAAAAAAAGTAGCCTGATAACCATCTGGTTAAAAAATATATGTGTTTTCTCTTTTAGTGATATACGTTTCAACTGTTCTATAAATAATCAAAATATTTCTATTAACGTAAAAAAAATATATTATAGGAAAGATGATTGTACAGTAATTCATGTTAAATAAAACGTTTGTGTGAAATAGTATAGAGATCTTTATTAAAGTGGCTCGTGAAAATCTTGTAATTTATTTATTTTCCATCCATATACTAAATGTAAGAGCTGTGCGACACTCGGACGACGATCTGCGACTCTTTTATTTGTAAATTTAAAAGTTTATATCTTTCAGGGTACAAAAGATACATTTTCATAAAATTAATATAGAGTTGGGATTTTTACGTGATATGAAAATATGATAAAATGCTTTCAAAACTTTTTTTTTTTTTTTTTTACTTTAATAACCATAAAAAAATGCTTATTGAAAGATCAAATTAAGATAAAATTAAATAGGCTAGTATAGTTTATTCTTCTTTTTCAATATTGTTATATTATAGATACCAAAGTAAATATTAGTCTACTTTTGAATATTTTTTAAATCTTGAGGATTCATATAGTAATGAATTTTTCAACTTCCACTTTTCGAGAAATATATTCAACAATTCATTTTCCATATGTTTAGTTCCTTATCAGAAACCTAAAAAAATAAAAGCAAACTGAATTTAATTATCTGATATTAATTAATTAAAGAAAATAATAAATGAAATGACATTTGTAGGTTAGTTTACCATATTTAATTTTTGAATTTCATTTTTCAATTATTATAATAACATTTTTATTATATTATTCACTAAATAAAAAGAAAACAACATCGTCAATGCTCTACACCATAAATATAATCCAGTTTTTTCAGGAGGTTGGTTTTTTACAGTTTTTTACATCGACCTAGTTTGCCGTTCAAAAACTAAATAAAATATTTGAAGGGAAAAAACTTGCCAGCTCTGATTAACATTCTGCCATTATTTTCCTTTCAAGATATTTTTACCAAAATTTTAATGAAAATTTCTATGAAAATGTGAAAAGTCCTATATTACGCTTGATGTAGAAGTGGATTAAATATCTTGATAGGAGAGATGGAATTAACCATGAGGGAGCAGTATTTCTAAAAACTCTCGACTAATTTATTGGACCATCAATCGGGGATAAAACTACAATAGATTTATAATAATATATAATAAAATTCATTAGTGACTTGTTGTTTATTACTCACAGTTTCATATGAAACTATCTACCCATATGTAGGCAAAGACTTGTGAAAAATATTTATTTGTGGCAACATTCAGGACACAGAGAAAACAAAAAAATTCTTACTGTCTGTTATTTACTTTTATTTTTAATATATTATAAATCTATAGTAGGCCTGTCATCTGATGATGATTCTATAATTTTAGACCGAAACGACGTGAGATTTGGGAGTTTTATTGTAATATATTTTAGACCGATATTTAGTTTATGTTTTAAATTGAAATTTTAATTATGATTTCAGTGATTGGTAGGAAAAAGGGTAAGGAGGGGGACCTCTCTGTTAACCTTAAAGAATTTTTACTTTAACAGAATAAGAGAAGATGTCTTTCAGAAATGCAAAAAAGTAAGTAGTATTAATAATAAAAAATAAGTTTAAAGGAATAAAAAATCAAAAACAAGAGTTATTAAGTTCCTAGAGGGAGAATCAAAGCAAATAGTATATTAAGTGTAGGTCCATTTGTCCGTTATGTGAATTTAAATAATTTCCCGATGCCTAAAACATTGAATTTTTTGAAACATTAACAGGAACTTCAAACAAAATTGGAAGCTTAATTAAAATTTATTGGATCCGAAACGATCCAACAAAAACGTGATATTTCTCCTGAAGACTAAAATTTGCAATCTATTAAATTCAAATAGCGGAGTGCGGTACTGTGGTCTAGTGGTAGAGTATAAATTTACAGATTTGTGATTGGACTCCCGGCGGGCAGACGAGGGGGGGGTAAATCCCAAGGCTCTCCGAATTTCATTCATAATTAAATTGCTAATCAGATTATCTTTAAACTCGAAATGTTTCAATAAAAAAAGAATATTTAAAAATATTAAAATTTTTCTTCCAAGAGTCACGGATCTTTTAAGCTCTACAGTGGCGCAACCAGGATTTGCTCCTGGGGGGGGTTTTGACTAGACGCGCAGCCCCTCTTTGCAGAGGCGTACCGAGGCAGTTGGGGGCCTGGGCGGAACTAGAAGAGGGGGCCTTATATTGAATTTTTTTTTTTTTTTTTGGGGGGGGGGTGGTCATCTTTTAATATCCCTCTCCTCCATACACAAAAACATTTTTAAAATACCGTATATCCCTGAACCCCAAAGGGTATTTTCATTAAATTTTCTTTTTTTTATCTAAATTTTCCCATTTTTACTTGAGCCCCAAGGGCCCCGGGGCCTCTCAAAGAGAAATTTTCAATAAATTTTGTTTTTACTTGAGCCCTGAGGGCCCCGGGGCCTCTCAAAGAGAAATTTTCATTAAATTTTGTTTTTACTTGAGCCCTGAGGGCCCCGGGGCCTTTCAAAGGGAAATTTTCATTAAATTTTTTTTTTATAAATATATGGGGGCCTATGCCGGCTCGGGGCGTGGGGCGGACCGGCCCCCTCGCCCCCCCCTCGGTACGCCACTGCCTCTTTGGCTGCCGGAGCGCCTAGATGGGGGTCTTCGGCCCCTGCCATCCCCCCCCAATGGCTCGGGTCTGCCGACATCGGACCTTCTCGGTCCAGGGAGATGTGTAACTTTAATATAAAATTTCATCCTCATAAGCTCAATTCCTTCATGCTTTAAATTGAACCCAGCCAGACACACACACACACACACACACACACAGACAGACAGAACATGTTACGAAAACCAATTTTTGAATTCAGGGGACCTCAAAACGTGAAGAACCATAAAAATTTCGACATCGAATTTTTGACATGAATCCAATACTTTATATATATATATATATATTATCATAATTGTAGAGCTAAGAGAAAGTAAAGATAAATTTCGGGTGGGGGAGATGTAGATTCCGAAACCCCTTCTCCCCTCTCCTACTCCCCAAAAATCAGTCCCTGACGGGACTGGTCGACCAGCTCTCGACGTGTTCATCTCAAATCACCATTCTCTCAAAACACCATTGACAAATTCAAATTTCAATAAATGAATGTAGAGTCTTATATTAGTCTTTTGTTTTTTATGATTTAGGAGAAATAACAAAAGAATTAGTTTTTTTTTTTATTTCTTATATATAATATATATATTTTATATTAATACTTTACGAAAAATAAGCAATTTTCATTTTTGTTAAAATTTTTTTAAAATAAAATAAACATATTTTTAAGAAATTATTTTTTTTATAATAAAAAGGATACAATTTTTTTTTTCTTTTCTAATAATTTGTAATAATATATAGAAATTTGAATTTTTTTTTCTCTTCTGGGGGGGGGGGGTTAAAACCCTAAAAACCCCCCTGGTTGCGCCACTGAAGCTCTAATAATTAATTTGTCTTGATTAAAATAATATTTTAAAAATATTTTTTCCCTCTAAGTGAATATATTCGAATTTAAAATTTAAACTTTTTTAAGAGGGGGGGGGGGGGGGCGTATTTATATGCACCCCCGACTCTCGGGGGCCGAGAGACCTATCTTTTTTTTTAGATAGATAGAAATCTGGGGCTGTTTCTCAAAAAGCTATCTTTTTTGGTTGTTTGAATTAATGAGAATCAATTATTATTTTTTAGTAAAAATTTATTAAGAAAAGTTTAATGATTACATAATATTTTATAAAAATTAATTGTGTATATACTGTATTATATATTTAACAAAATCTCGCATCCGCCTATTATACTAATGAAATTAAAATTTAATTGACACGAAGAATTCTTAAATACTGAATGCCATCTGGTTAGTACGATAGGAACTGCGTCACAATTCTAGACCCCTGGTAGTGCTCCAACCTTCCAAGAGAGGAGAAATGGCGATTTTAACAAATATTGTATTAACTAGGTGGAGCTTTGAAAAAGATGGATTTTTTCAATTAACGCCCAAAGAGACTGTAAATAAGCCAGTGAAAATTTCGTTTAAGATAACAAATTTGCGAGATGAGTTTGCTTTAATATTTGTCAACACAACTGCGATAAGACCCTCAGGCAACCCGTCGACTGCCTTTCACGGCGGACGGACTACCTTTATTCTAAAAAAATTCAAAAAATAAATAAACAACTCGAAAATTAAGAGGTAGAGTGAATAGGAAAGAAGTTGCTACGGTGTCTCTAGTCAGAATTTTTTACTTTCTCTTACTCTATATATGAAATATATAGAGAGAGAAAGTATTGCGATCTTGTCAAAAATTCGATGTCGAGATTTTGATGGATATACATGTATTGAGGTCCCCTGAGTCCAAAAAAAGTGGGTCCCACAAATTTGTCTCTCTCTGTGTGTGTGTGTGTGTGTGTGTAACGATTTTTAGCATGAAGAAATTGATCTACTGGATTGAAATTTTATATTTAAGTTAGGTAGCGTCCCGGACACTCAAAATAAGCTTTTGAACAAAGTCGGCCAAAAAGTACTAGTACTTTATTGATATACTTTTTCAGTTTTTTTCGATTTTCTCAAAATTCGCTCCAACGATTTTGATTAAAATTCAAAAATCAATTAGTTTTTACATGCTCTTTAAAAAGTATATTTTCATTTTGCCATTGAAATCTTTTGAAGCACACTTTACTCTTGTACTTCATAGGAAAGATAGGAGAAATGGTTGCCATGGTAACAGAATTTAAATATTTTTCTTTTTAGATTAAATAAAATAATATAAAAAAAATTTAAAAACAACGCTTTTATAAATGTACTAAAAAGAGAAAAATAATTATGTATAATTTCTTTAAAATTATATTAAAAATTAATATATGTTACTAAAACTAAAAGCGTTGGGCGCGGGATTTGCAAATTTTAATTGTATAAATAGGCCTATTATATGTTTTATGAATACATTTTAATACCATAGACTTGGCGGGTAGTTAGGCAAAACAGTTTGAAGTGACTCAAATGTTTTAGTTAGATTATTTTATTTTATTTTTATTTTTTGATTCAAGTATCGGTGAATTAAGGTTAGTTGATCCTCTGCAATGCAAATTGCAAGAGATTGTTAATTTGCGCGCCCAACGCTTTTAGTTTTAGTAACATATATTAATTTTTAATATAATTTTAAAGAAATTATACATAATTATTTTTCTCTTTTTAGTACATTTATAAAAGCGTTGTTTTTAAATTTTTTTTTTATATTATTTTATTTAACTCTTTTTAGTTTTTGTAATAAAATATTAATACGTATGAGTTATATACATATACACGATACAATAAGACAATTTGTATTTTAAAAGAAGAGAAATTTTTGATTATAAATTTCACCCCTCTTTTTTGTGATAGGCCGAAATTAATTGACCTACAAAGATGAGACACATCAAATATTGCATTGTCACGGGAGTTACATATGTGTATAAAATTTCAAAGTTCTAGATTAACTAGAACTGGTCGTAATTTCGATCGCTAACTTTGTCGGACCAAACAATGGAAATTGATTAATTGGCCGCCATTTTGAATTTTTTGAATTTTTAATAATTTTGAATAGCACATTTTGTAGAGTAAAGTCTATTGAACACCTCTGCTAATGCTCAAAACTCTAAATTAATTATAAATAGGAGAAATTTTGATTATAAAATTTTACCCCCACTTTTTTTGATCGGCCGCCATTTGGAAATTAATTGACCTACAAAGATGAGACACATCAAATATTGCATTGTCACGGGAGTTACATATGGGTATAAAATTTCAAAGCTCTATGTTAAGTAGAACTGGTCGTAATTTCAATCGCTAACTTTGTCGGACCGAACAATGGAAATGTGATTAATTGGCCGCTAATCTCAATTTAATTAATTTTTAATTATTTTGAATAGCACATTTTGTAGAGTAAAGGCTATTTAACACCCCTGCTAATGCTCGAAACTCTAAATTAATTATAAATAGGAGAAATTTTGATTATAAAACTTCCCCCCACTTTTTTGATCGGCCGCCATTTTGTAATTAATTCACTTACAAAGATGAGACATATCAAATATTGCATTGTCACGGGAGTTACATAGGGGTATAAAATTTCAAAGCTCTAGGTTAAGTAGAACTGGTCGTAATTTCAATCGCTAACTTTGTCGGACCGAACAATGGAAATGTGATTAATTGGCCACCATTTTGAATTTTTTGAATTTTTAATAATTTTGAATAGCATATTTTTTAGAGTAAAATCTATTTAACACCTCTGCCAATGCTCAAAACTCTAACTTAATTATAAATAGGAGAAATTTTGATTATAATATTTTACCCCCACTTTTTTTGATCGGCAGCCATTTTCTAATTAATTCACCTACAAAGATGAGACACATCAAATATTGCATTGTCAAGGGAGTTACATACGTGTATAAAATTTCAAAGCTCTAGCTTAAGTAGAAGTGGTCGAAATTTCGATTTGCAAATTTGTCGGAAAAACAGGAAAGCAAGTTAATAAAAGCGTTGTAAAAATAAAACAACTATTTTTTAGATACTAAAAAAAATAAAATTTTTCATGAAATTTGTTTGAAGTAGCTACATTTTACTGATGTAGTATTTCAGATTTTTTAAATTCATTTTTCAGCTCTTCCTTCCATAGAGCCAATGTTAATTCCCTATGGGAATTTGCATGTTAATTTCGATTTAAAAGGGGGTCGGTCCCCTTTAGAACATTTTACACATTAAAAAAAAAATTTTCCAATTCTTCTGAAATTTTGTATTTATTTAGGATTCTGTATTAAGTATAAAATATTCAAATATGAGATTAAAATTTTGAAAAATAACCATCATTTATTTCAAGCGCCAACATTTAAAATACACAGAGCCTATCGAAATTTTGAATTAATTGACTTTTTTTACTTTTTACTTATGAATTGGAATTTATCTCGACACAAAAAATCTGGTGTGACCAGCACGGTGCACAACTCTCTCTTACTGAAGGGTGCTGTGCGTCAGTCACACCAGTTTTTTTGGTTTAGTCCTACTAGCCTTGAACTCTACAACCAGTGGGGGTTTCGCATAAAATGTAGAATAAAAGTCAGTGACAAACATCTAAGGAAAATTTAAAATATCTAAAGTAACTTATTTTTAAATCTAATTAGCTATTATCATCATGTTTGTCAAAAGTTGGCATCCAATTCGACCGAAGTGTGTTTTGTTTTCGACAATAAATTCCGTTTGGGGTGACTCTTCATTCATACAGCCTCACCCCTCGCTCAGTATTATAATCAAAAAACAAGTTTATGACGCGTGTCTTTGTTGAGAGGGGCTCCTTTTGATCGAATATAAGATGGAGGGCATATTAGTTACTTATTTAAAGAGATACACTGAAAGGGAAGCTACTAAGGGTAAGAGAGCCAAGAAATTACTTTTAAGTTTTTTTCTTTTATAATAAAAACACAAGAATCTTTTACTTTTTTCATTATTGTTTTAACTAAACATTTACTTTACCGCATTATTGTTATTATATTTAATAGTAAGGAGAAAGTATATTACGATCACGAAAAAATGTAAGCTCCCCTTTATTTATGATTCAAATCAATTTTCAATTGATAAATTTATTCTTTTGAAGGTAGAATTATATTATAAAGTATCCCTGCCAATATAGATAAAATAAAAAAAATATATAGTGTTTCCCAAACTTTTTTGACCGCGGCCCGGTACGAGGTTTTAAAATTTGTAGACACCAACCTTAGGAAAAAAAAAATTATTTACAAAACAAATTTTATTTTTGAATAAAAATCAAGTCCAAATTTTTTTCAAAGTGGGAATTTTGACGTAGAAGACAAGGAGTGCTCCGGAAGGCCGAAAAATTTTGAAGACGAGGAATTGGAAGCTTTGCTGGATGAGGATCCTTGCCAGACGCAAGATGAGCTTGCTGCATCAATTGGCGTTACACAACATGGCATTTCTCTGCGCCTAAAAGCATTAGGATTCTTCCAAAAAGTTGATAATTGGGTGTTGAAGCCGAGAGACGTTGAACGGTGATTTTCGTCAAAAACTATTTGGATTATAGTGAATGGGAAATTCTGCATCACCCGCCTTATAGTCCAGACGTGGCACCATACCACTTGTTTAGATCGATGCAGAACGCTCTCACCGGAATACGCTTTACTTCAATAGAAGAAATCAAAAATTGGCTCGATGCGCTCATTCTTGGGCTCAAAAAACGAGAAATTTTTCCGGAATTCATAAATTGCCAGAAAGATGGACAATATTTTGAATAGAAAATATGTGAATATTTTTTTACAATAATGCTTCAAATTTTGGAAAAAAAAAACGCTGGAAACTTGCTTGTTGGCTCAATAAAATAAATAAAAACATTGCTGGTAAGTGTTCTTTTGACTCATTTCCATGTCACAAGCTGCTGAAAATCCCAAGTTATCTCCATTTTATGGCAGCGTGACATAATGATTGACGGTTGAGACTTAATTAAAGTCAGTAAGAAATGATAGAACGGTTCGCGAATGTTTAAAGTTAAGTTTATTCCTTTGCCATCTCGTAGGAGGATTATCTCGTATAACCATCATCTCTGAGTAATCGTTATCAATTTAGCTCTGTTAATTTAGCTAAGTTTAAAGGCTTGTCATACTAATAACAGTCACTCGAAGCACAACTTAGTTGGATTGTTTTACATTTACTATTATGAGTTTAATTTATAATAAATGTGGCAATTGGAGATTAAATCAATAGCATTAAAAAAAGTCTGAAAAATACAATATTTCACGAAAAGTATTTGTACTCTAATATTGTACAAGTGAAAAAAAAATGCCAATAATGTATTTAGTATTAAAAAAAGCACTTAGAGCTTTAAGAAATAAAAATGTGTAATTTTTGGAAATCCTAAAATAAAATAACAACAAATCCAAATACAAACTAGCATGCAAAATTCATAACTTGATTTGTCATTCACAAAGTTTTAGAATATTTTGTTTATGCAAATTTTATTTATTTAATTTAGATGACAGTCTGAATAAGATAAATTTTCTGTTCCAATAGTTCAAAACAAAAATTAAAATTTAATTTTGTAATGTAAATTTAAATATATAAGTTATCGCTAAAAAAAAAATCGGAAATGAACGAATGCTACCAAAAAATGTTTTGAGGTCCCCTAATTCATAAACTTTCATACCTTGGAATTTTATTTGAATTGTTTTATTACACAACAAGTCAATTCTGCAAGGAAAATATTTTTGGAATTTCTTTCATTACTGATAACTAGAGGCCAAACTTTTATGCAGTAAAAACTGCCAAAATTTATATGCATTAAAAAATGAAAACCTAAAAGGATAGGCGCCGGAACTGGGGGGGGGGGGGGGGCAAGGGTACAGCGAATCGGTGGATCCGTGGTTCGACTCCCGGCGGCACCCCCTTACATCTTTTTTCGGGTACATGAAGTAATATCTAATTATATAAATTTCCGTTTCGCGGCTTATCTACGCGATATATATAATATCTTAAATATTATATATAATTTCTTATTTATAAATATATTTTATTGTATATTTTTTTAAAGTCTTTAGGCATCTTAAGCCATATAGATTTTAAACGATACTGGTATATTAATTACGATATATAATGGCGTCCAGCCATTTTTATTTATACCATTTAAACGAATCCATCGGACTGCCTGGAATATAAAATTCACTAAAAAACAATTTTAAACATTTGTTTAAATTGGCGGTTATAAGTTAAAAATTTCATCCCGATCAGAAGTCCTTTTTTTATTTCGTTCTCATTAAAAATGTACAGCGTCTCCCTTCGCCACTTATAATCAATTTTGAAATTAAATTTCCTATTTGAAATTATTAATAATAATTAAAATAATAATGATAATCAAAAATGCTAATTGCTTGAAATAAAGATATAATTCTTCGATAATAATTTTCAATTAGAAATATTAAACTGGATGCTGGATGTTGGCTAATCTAATCAAGATTCAGGATAAGCCATGTTTGTATCCGATCCTTGAATGACAGGACGGGCAGCAACCCACTAGGACTCTTCGATATATTATTTTAAAATCCAATTATTTTAGATTGTAACAAAGCAAATTTGATAAAATCCAATTATCTTAGTTTGGTGCAAGAACTCGGAGCGAAATAAAATCAATAACCTTTATTTTAGCAACTTTACCATTTGAAAATAATAAAAATAAACAAGTTTATTATAAGAAAAACAAATAATTTGATTGTCAAGTTGTTTTTCTCTAGGTTAGTTTTGAATGACGAACGTCCGTCATGAATCATTTGTATTAATTAAGTTTGATCAAGATTGTCAATGAAAATAAATTTATCAAGTTCAGAGTGAGAAGCTTATCAAATTTCTTTAAGTAAATAAATATCGCTCTTGATTCAAATCTGGAATATTAATTTAAACAAAAATAAATATTTATTTATTCTAATAAATAGTTGGAATTGTTTCCCTTTTATGAATAGATGCATAAGGTCCATGGAAATAAATAAGAGTAAGAGGGAGAGACTAAGAGTAAGCAGATGTATATCCAAGAAAAAGCTCAAGCAGAATATCATCCAATTCTTGAAGGTTATTCGTTGTAAGTACAGTTTTTATAATATTTAATTTGAACCAATTATTTTTCAGAAATTTTATTTGCCGACTATTGATACAATACACAGTTTCGGCCAATCAATGTGACCATCAGGCCTGGAATATATAAAAATTTTTAACATAGGACATTATAGATTGCATTATTTTTTTAAAATACAAAATTTGTTTTTATAAGTAAATTATTATTAATTAACATTTTTTTCTAATTCTAATTACAGATGTAAAAATAGAATGCATACTATATTAGAAATTAATTTTCGTTTTAATCATAATTAGGCCCTACCTATTTCTTTGTTTTGCATAAATAAAACATGTGACAACAACATCTATTTAGTTTGCCAGTCTTGTAGATCAAAATGGGTTATCTAATTGAGTTTTAATATATATATATATATATCAGTCGTCTGCAAATAAAATTTCTGAAAAATAATTGGTTCATATTAATTATAAAAACTGCACGTACAACTTGCAAGGTTCTTAGTAAACCTTCAAGAATTGGATAAGATGTTTGATGAGATTAGATTTGAAAGTATAGAGATTGTAGGTATTGGGAAAAATAGAGGTATCTTATTCCAATCACGGGAGGTCATGGTGGAAAAGGAAGACTGGAATTGACAAGTTTTACTAATCGTAAGCTTAACCGCATAGGGATGAGGGTAGATTGCCAAATTTTTTATATATATATATATATATATGCGAAGACAAGTTTTCTCGGGTTAAGTCGCGTGGGGTGCTGAGATTTACTCGACGTTTCGGCTCTCCTTTTGGAGCCATTTTCAAGAGAGAAGGAAGTTAGGAGGTAATGGTGGAGGGGGGTTGTTTACGGGGTCGCAGTCTTCCTGGTCCCCAGGTCAATTTGGTGGATGACTCAGAGGCGTGGATTGGTCTCTGAGAACTGGAGGAAGGTTGGGTGTGTGTAATTGTGTTCGGTTTAGGTTGACTACGGGGCCTCAATCTGCCTACTCCCCAAGTCGGTGTGTTGGTGGTGTGTTTGGTGGATGCCTCAGAGGTCTGGGTTTGTCTCTGAGGAATGGACAGTGGTTGGTTCTGTGTAATCGGGTTTGTGTTTGGTTTGGGTTGACTTTGGGGCCTCAATCTGCCTACTCCCCAAGTCGGGGTGTTGGCTCTTGGTTCCCGGGGTCTCAACCTGCCTACTCCCCAGGCCGAGAGTAACTGACTGCGAGCCGGAGGTGCAGGTCCTTTTATACCTGTTGCCGGGCATGTGGGCGTGGCTTTGGGAGTCACGTGGCTGTCTCTGATTGGCTGGGCCTGGTCTGGGGGCGTGGCTTTGGGAGTGACGTGCCTGTCTCTGGTTGGCTGGGCTTGGTCTGGGGGCGTGGCTTTGGGAGTGACGTGGCTGTCTCTGGTTGGCTGGGCCTGGTCTGGGGGCGTGGCTTGGTTTGTTGAGATGGATTTGCTGTTGGATATGTTACGTTTGTTTGTGATTGTTTGTGTTTGTTTTGGGGACGTGATATTGTTGTTTCGGGACAGTTTTGGAGTGTGTGAAGTCTTTGTATTTGTGTGAGCCTTGGTTTGGAGTTTAGGAATAAGTGTTTTCCATGTTGTTGGGAAATTGAGGGCGTCGTCTCTTTTGTTTAGACATTCAGGCCTTTTGTAAATTTCTATGGCTTCTCTTGTGATACGGGAGTGGAAGTTGTTTATTGGTTCTATTGTTTTTGTTTGTTCGAAGTTCATAATGTGTCCTGTTTCGTTATGGTGTTTTACTATTGCTGACTGAGGGTCTAGTTTTCTTAGTGCCATTTTGTGTTCGTAAATCCTGAATTGAACTCTTCTGTTAGTTTGGCCTATGTATGACCGATGACACTCGGCACAAGGAATTTCGTAGACCCCGTAAACAACCCCCCTCCACCATTACCTCCTAACTTCCTTCTCTCTTGAAAATGGCTCCAAAAGGAGAGCCGAAACGTCGAGTAAATCTCAGCACCCCACGCGACTTAACCCGAGAAAACTTGTCTTCGCATACATCCGGTCGCGGAAACCTTCAAGAACATATATATATATATATATATATATATCGGGAACGAATTTGTTTAAAGTTGTTCAAAAATTTAAATTAAATTTTAATAAAAATTGAAACTAATTACTTAAATATTTACCAGATTCTTTGAGAATTTGAGCCCAAAATGATTAAAATTCAACTAAAGTAGGAAATTGTTTTAAAAAATCTGGTGTGACTGGCGCAATAGATTAAAATGAAATTATATTAAATTCTTTCCGAAGCTAGGCCAATCAAAACATCTGCATTATAAATTAAGTAGCTATCGGAAGAAACGACGATCATCCCACCTTAATTATTTTTCTATGATATTAAATTTTCTACAAAGTTTATAAAAGTATTTATAATTAATAAACAAATATGGTCTATAATTAAAAAAAAAAAACTTCCATAATAAAAATCCTAGCACTAGGTTAACTTTCAAAAGGTTTTTATTTTTAGCCTATGCGCATTTCGACGTTAACACATTATCTTCAAAGCTATGACACATATGTGTTAACGTCGAAATGCGCATAGGCTAAAAATAAAAACCTTTTGAAAGTTAACCTTATTTATTTACTGCTAGTTACCCTTATTTATTTATTTACAGTATAATTAGATGAAAATTTAATTAAATTTATAACTACTGTATATGTGAATTAAGGAAAATCTAAAATTTTTTAAAATCACTTAAATTTGTTATTTGTTTCTTAAAATATATATAAATAAATGAAAATCACGATTTACAGTCAAATATAAACTTTCAATTCTCTATGATAGTCGAAACATTTCAGGTAAAATTCTTCAATCATCAATTCTAGTACGATATAGTTGATTCTATATAAATATATATATCTGTCGTCATATTTAACGATGTATTCTATAGTTTTTATTTGGCTGCCTGCACCTTTAAATTCAATCATTAAAATAATAAAGAGTTTGATATATTTTTTTTTAAAGTAACATGATATAGCCTTAAACCCCTCTACTAATAAGTGAAACGGGCCGGCACAAATTTCAAATGACATTAAATTTTAATTCTTTATTTTGTTTTGAATCACATAGACATACGAATTTTTTTTATTTGTTATAGCTTTTATATCGTTGGAAAGCCAATTGAAATGTTGTGAAATTGATTTATCAGGGAATTGAATGTCACTATTGGGAGAAAATTCTTTAAAAGGATCACTAAGGTCTATAAAATAGCTATATAATAATAAATTTGTTTTGGAATGTCCAGGTGCATGAAATGGTATTCGTAAGTGCATTTGCAGCACCCTACAGTTGTTTCAGAGAAGCCCTCGAGTTATTTCGGGGGAAGCCCCCGATATTCGCCTCTTACGTACGGGTTCAGAACGCCCGCTTTCGTCTCTGGTAATTGGGTTTGCTTCGGTTAATTTGGGACGAGGATTGAGTTTCTAAAAAACAGGCGTCCGAAGCGCTAATTCACTTTCGAGTAGCAAATTCTAACAAGAGTCTGAAAAAGTCGAGAAAGAAGGGCTCATGGTTATGAGAACCAACTGACAATGTTATTACATTCGAAGGGAAATTTTTATTCAAATCATAATTACTGCTCGGCACAAGTTACTTAATTCAATTGTTTTTAATTAGATAAATGGAATATACTCACTGGATTATATTATTTCAAATATACATATAGGATATCTAGATAGTATAGGATTTAAAAAAAAAATCCAATTTATTCAAATGAATTCTATTTATTCTTGAT
The DNA here is from genome assembly GCA_023213315.1 of Euborellia annulipes. Classification (NCBI taxonomy): domain Eukaryota; kingdom Metazoa; phylum Arthropoda; class Insecta; order Dermaptera; family Anisolabididae; genus Euborellia; species Euborellia annulipes. The sequence continues at coordinate 5,933 of JAKCPI010013264.1, read as the reverse complement.
TTTTTTTTTGTTCTATTTTTCCATCTAATTTATTTTGGAATAAAAGGGAGGCTCCCTCTTTTGACGTGGGTGTCTCGAAAAATTACATACACAAAAGTTATTTATATAAAATTTTACGTATAATTTAAGTTTTTTTTTTTATAATAATATTTATTATTTATTTATTTATAGTCTGTTTCTATTGTTATAAGAGGAAATGTGAATAAAATTTGAAATTCAAAAAAAAAAAAAAAAAATAAAATTTAAAAGTTAAAATTTCTTGAGTTGAATGGCTATTTAATTAGAAGAAAGGGACGGGAGTCAGGTGAAATAAAAAAGTTTTATATTTTGTTTCGAGTGCTAGTAGCACTCATCCACAGTAACGAGTTTTATTTTGTAATTAATTATTTTATATACATTAACACAATGAAATATTTTAATATATAGGCCTACTTACAAGCAAAATTGTCAGAGTTTAGTAGGTTGTGTGGTACTGAATTTTAATTTTCACACTTGTACTAAACTCTGACTGTAAGTAAATATTAAAATATTTCATGTCGTATTCTTTATTGTGTTAATTTATTTATATAAAATAATTAATTACAAAATAAATCTTGTTATCATAGGCCCTTAGGATGATTGCGACTAGCACTCGAAACGTCGGCTAAAGCTGTTTTATTTCACCTGGCTGCTGTTCCCGGGAAGGCTCCCGACCCTTTCTTCTAATTTAAAATTTAAACACTTTCAATTTCTGGGTGGCTCTTCAGAAATTCACAAATGTTAAAAAAAAAACAGGTAAGAAAGGAGTTAATAATTAAAAAATTATAGAAATTTCGGGACGAAAATAATTTTTCTGTTATCCCTAGTAGGTCTATGAGCGTATAAAATTTATTTTCGAAATCCTAAAGGGAAGGTGCCCAAACAGAGTGTGACAGACAGACGGACTGTCGGGTTACAAATGATGCTGGAAGATGGTGGGTAGGACTGTATTTTTTAGCTTACATAAGACCGACTTACTCCTGGGAAAACGGAATGAAAAGACGTTGAGTTTGAAACAGAATTAATTTATTCACAAAAGATGTTATAAAAATACTTCTTCTTGTTTGAATTTAGGTCGAGATAAACAATTTAAACTGGTTAGGGCCGAAAGGGTGGATAATTTGGAATAACCGGTAATTTAGAATGGAAAGGTAAATAATTGAGAAAAAGAGAGAAATGAATAATGAGTATAATTGTGGAATGGCGTGGCGTGGTGGACGAAGGATGATATAATCTGGCGTGGTACCGAATCGTAAGACGAAGAGTGTTCAGGTGATAGGCAGGAGTCGATAATGTGAAGTAAAGTGGGATTCCGGCCCTAAACCATTCACCAAGTGGGAGTATCACGGTAGGGTCGGAGAGTTATTTGGCGGTGCTTGCTAATTAGCAGAACGCAGTTTCTTAGCAAGGCACCCGCCATGGTCGGAAGTCAAGTCCAAGAGTTGGCGTCAGGTATTAGTAAAGTAAACCTGAGCCAGTTCCGGTTTCCGGTTTCCTGTCCTCTGCCCACTGCCATCTAGCGGAGAATTCGCGACCCATGTCTGGCGCGAACATCCTCCCGGCCTAAAAAGATCAGAGACAGGGATAGGACAAGTAAAGTATATATGAACAGAATTGTTCACTGAAAGAGGAGGTGAGGATACGATCCTCAGTGAAGAACGTTGTGGGGAGACAGGAGTCATCCCCGAGTGGAGGGAGGAGCAGTGAGTTCTCCTTCTCCGGTCATGAGTAAAAAGAGTTAAAAGGTTAAAAAATGTTTTTTAAAAATTATTCAGAGGATGTGTTCAGATTTACTGAAAGGAAAGGAAAAGTAAAGAAAATATTTCAGAAAATAATTTAAAAGAGGAGACCGCTTGTATCTTTTGGAAGCTCAAATTTGTTTGACTCGGCCGAGTTAGATAGAGTGAATATTTGGTTCCAACATAAATACAAGTTGTGCAACATTCTTTCTGCCATGAGGTCCAGATATAATGAAAAGATATAAGTTGCCATCTCGAGTTTATTTATCGATATATTAAAAGGTATTTGAGTCGGTGAACTATGCTTCGCGCTTCTGAATTTAAAAATCTTCTTTGGAGCCAAGCAAGAACATATTTAGTTCCCAATTTGAAGAATCTTGAAGAATTGAAGATATTTAAGAAAGAGTTGTGAGAGGAGTGTGATATGATATTATTCAATGTTAAAAGGATCTCGTCTAGATGAATGTTAACCACCCTCATAGTAAATGTCTACAAAGAGAATCGAGAGAAAAAGAAATATTTTTAATTGTTGTTGTGTATGTACGGGATTTCTTTCCTCCGACTTCGGATGCAAGGGTGATATTTTCGAAAGATATAAAATTATTTAATAATGGACCTTGAAACTAATGAGGTGAGTTTAAAAATTTAGTTGTGTTCAATCCACGGGTGGCCAGATCCGCGGTGTTGAGCATTCAAGAAATGTCCTCATGCAGCTTCAAGTAAGGGTTGTTCGACGAGATTTGTTAAAAGTATCATGGCACATAATTCTTCTCGCTACTAATAAGGAGGACATCAGTAATATTGTCCTTGTATAAATGTAAGGAAGGAAAAATATATATCTTCATTTTCTCGCCAAAAGATTTAAAAACCATTTGCGCCTTTTCGTCCAGCTCGATACATTGATAAAATTTTACGAGATATGTTGAATCGGAAACAGCCTTAATTGAGATAAAGTAGTCCTAATATTATTTCGTAATGTTGGTCCAGTTTCAAGAGTGTCATTCGAGAGAGAAATATTTATTTAAAATAATATACCGCGATTGATCTAAGAATGAATGTTTTTTTCTTTAAAGGGTAAAGTTAGAATAAACATTCCTGAAGGCTTAAAGTATTTTCATCAGTATAACTGCGGGATATTTCTGAATGATTTATTTGTGAAGAATCTGTAGCAATTTTCCAAAGTGAATGTGTGTTGATAAAAGCAAAATTATGTTGTTGATCATTTTCTCTAAATGCTTCTATCAGCTGGTTGTCATTTTCCCGACTGCCCAAGAGACAAGCTGCTGCGCCGACAGCCACACTCTCCCTCCATTCCCACTCCAACCAGTGGAGGGCTGGGGCATGCGCAGAAGAGCGAAAGCTCGCTACTGCTTGATGCTAGCACATAGGAGCGATTGTGATGCGCATGCGCAGAGCCGATTCCAAACAATTTGTATCTCAATATTGTTTTTAGACATTTAAATAGGCCTAAATCAGTAATTGTTTAAGGTGGAATTATTTGAGATAATATGCCTGCTCCCAGTATCACATCTGTTTCACTAGGTTTATAAAATCATGAGTCTGCGAGGTCAAAAGTTGAAATATATTTTCCTCGATGACAACAATATTAGATGGTGATGGTTTTTCAATTAGAATAAGCAAGATGAAAGTGCTTACCTTCATATAGGTTGTATTATTAGAGCGTGAAGTAAATTTTAAATTTACTAAACCTTCAGTATATATTTTGAATTTTGTCCTGGCGGTGAAACAGCTGTGTGACTGGAATGTTGCTGGAGTCGTAAATTCCAAGCCACTGCAGTAGAAATTAAATTTGTCTGAAATCCTGAATCCATCAAAGCTAGAGTGTAAATTCATTTACTGTTATCTGAGAGCACTTGGATAACTGCAGCAGGTAACAAATAAATTTAATTTTTAGGGGATCCACTTTTAGTGGTGTTTAAGGAATGACAACTGATTAGGAAGTAGAGGTAATTTATTTACAAAGGGACCGGTGATGACGGGAATTGCACAGGGGACAATTCTTCGCCTCACATGTGTCTTTGTTATGATCTTGAGATAAACAATTGCTACAGAGTTTATTGTCAAGTATTAATTTTTCTCTCTCACTCACCGGTAAGTTTTGATATTTGAAACAACTAGATAGGTAATGTGGACCAGCACAAAGTGTACATTTGAAAATATCTTTATTTGTTGAACTTGAAGTTCTTGAGAAGCCAACAGAGGCGGTCACCGGTGTAGGGGCCTTTTTGCTGATCGCAGTACGCGGCTTTGCACCAGTATCTGACAGGCCTTGTAAAGAACTAGCTGCCTTCTCCAAATAAGATAATAGTTCTTCAATATTAGGGGGGCTGTAATCTCCATCTGGCAGAGAAAGCATCCATTGTTGTGATATTGTTTTATCTATTTTCTTTAAAATAAGTCGGGAGATAAACACATCATCTTCTGAATAAAAATGTCCTAACACTTTTAATTGCGATATCACCTGTTTGAAAGTGTCCACCAATTCACGAAGTGAAGTTGAGTTAGGTGAAGTCATGGTTGGATAATCGTGAAGTTTATCAACCAGTTTGTATAACACTTCGCGAGGTCGGTCATAACGTTCCTTGATTAAGTCTAAAGCAATATTATAATTTGCCTCTTCGAGTGGTAGACTTGAAATGAGGCCATATGCATCACCTTTTAAACATGATTTTAAATAACTAAGTTTTTGACAACAAGATATGGGAGCACGATGAACACTTGCCCGAAATAGGTCCATAAATTCAGTAAATTTAGTGATGTCGCCATGGAACGTGGGCAAATCTTGTTTTGGAAGTCGCACTGTGTTTTGTAAAACATGTTGACAAGTTACAGGACGAGATAAGGACACCAAGGAGGTAGTCACATTGTCCATGATTTTTAAATCGATTTGATCAATACGATCAAGTAGATCCGAGACTTGTACACTCTCATCGGGTTCAGTGTCCAGGTTTAACTCATCGGTGAGGCGTACAATGTCTTTTGCAAGTTGATATAATAATTTACGCTGTTGGGAAGCGAGTGATTGAACCAACTCACATTGACGTTCATCTTCCAATTCATATCTTTCAAGCCTTGCGATCTCTCTTTCAATGGCACGTATATCACGATGGGCATCAGCTAGAGTCATTATGGACATGTTGAAGAATAGTTATTTAAATACTCGTTTATTTTAAAGATTGTTTATTTGTTCAATGTCACTTTCACTTTAGTATGTAAACAGTTTATACGAAGGAACGATAAACACGAACCAAGATGGCGGAGGAACACTAAATTGAACCACGATGGTCGCCAGAACTACGGAACGGCGAAACCGGAACAAGTTGTCCGTTAGTACGTAGGAACAACGAAACCGGAACAAGATGGCCGTTCAAGTCTGTAGGCGTCCACTCGACCACGATGATGATGTACGAATTCCGTTTCCCAGGGAAAAGTGTTGAAAAGTGATGGAATTCAACGGAAAAAAGACAGGGATGGTTAGAAAAAGTTATCCGGGTCGATCAGGACCATTTTGTCGGGTTACAAATGATGCTGGAAGATGGTGGGTAGGACTGTATTTTTTAGCTTACATAAGACCGACTTACTCCTGGGAAAACGGAATGAAAAGACGTTGAGTTTGAAACAGAATTAATTTATTCACAAAAGATGTTATAAAAATACTTCTTCTTGTTTGAATTTAGGTCGAGATAAACAATTTAAACTGGTTAGGGCCGAAAGGGTGGATAATTTGGAATAACCGGTAATTTAGAATGGAAAGGTAAATAATTGAGAAAAAGAGAGAAATGAATAATGAGTATAATTGTGGAATGGCGTGGCGTGGTGGACGAAGGATGATATAATCTGGCGTGGTTCCGAATCGTAAGACGAAGAGTGTATCAGGTGATAGGCAGGAGTCGATAATGTGAAGTAAAGTGGGATTCCGGCCCTAAACCATTCACCAAGTGGGAGTATTACGGTAGGGTCGGAGAGTTATTTGGCGGTGCTTGCTAATTAGCAGAACGCAGTTTCTTAGCAAGGCACCCGCCATGGTCGGAAGTCAAGTCCAAGAGTTGGCGTCAGGTATTAGTAAAGTAAACCTGAGCCAGTTCCGGTTTCCGGTTTCCTGTCCTCTGCCCACTGCCATCTAGCGGAGAATTCGCGACCCATGTCTGGCGCGAA